>JAOEHY010008455.1:0-22826 GCA_025447955.1 Psilopsiagon aurifrons | reverse complement strand
TATGAAGATAGGCTGAGAAAGTTGGGGCTGTTCAGCTTGGAGAAGAGAAGGCTGCGTGGAGACCTCATAGCAGCCTTCCAATATCTGAAACCCAGGGAAGTTGTGAATGTTCCATCCCTGGTGGTGTTCAAGGCCAGGCTGGACATAGCCTTGGGTGATATGGTTTAGTAGGAGGTGTTCCTGCCCAAGGCAGGGGGGTTGGAATTAGGTGATCTTAAGGTCCTTTCCAACCCTAACTATTCTATGATTCTATTCTACAATTCTATCCCAGAAACAGATTGGCAGAGATGGACCTTACCCGTAATCATCAATCAGGTGGGAACCAAGCACCACAACATCGAGCTCAAAGAACTGTGGTTCTGCCTTAATACCAAACATAATGGGAGCCAACTTGGAATAATCTGCACGGTTGCAAGTTGCAACACAAACACGAAGTTTGTGGTTGTTTACATTCTTCTCCATGACTTCCTTCTGTTTCTGCTTTGAAAGGTTCTTGAAGTACACTTCCTGAAATGATAGGGATAAAAAAAACCAAACAGAAAAGAAGAATTAACAATAATCTTTACAGTAAGTAAATGGTATACTTCATGAAGAGCATACACAAGTGCAGACCAGTATTGTACACTACATTCATCCACTAACTCACTCATACACACACTAACTCATCCACTGATAATAGGCAGCTGGTACTTTGCAGTACCTACCATTAGAAGATTTTAGAAAAGGGCAGATTTATTTGTTATAGTTCAAACTCACTTAATGTGAACACCTCTCTTTCTTGAAATAATATATACAAATTTTATACAAACCAAACTTCAGAATTGTGAAAGTTCAACTGCAATTAAATAGTAAAATGACTTTTCTCTGTCCAGATGGAAACTTCTGTATAAATGGGAAAATTCTTGATGTCTTAGTAAATGAAAGAAAAAAAAAAAAAAGAAAAATCTAATATTCCAAAACCACAGAATGGGACAAACTGCTAAAGAGACATCCACTGACAGGCTGTGTGAATAGAAAGTTTTTTGCTGAGTCAGTTTACATTAAACATGCTTTGGTGAGGTGAAGCGAGTTAAACATTGACTTCTGAATCCTTCCATACTGTTTTGGAAGCCAGGGTATGTCAAGATATTCAGTAATACAATATCAGGTCACATTAAGGCAATGACTTTTAGAGACAAGTAGACAAATAAAGATGATTAGCATCAGACAATTTGGAGGCTACTAAACAAGACCACAAAGCCTTCTGACAACAGAAATGCCACACAAACTCAGCATTTTCACAAGTAACATCAACAGCTACTGTAACAAGCTATTTTCTCTAATCCAGTTTTACAGCTTGCTCAGTATCTGATTAAATTATGTAATGATTTTAAATGCTCACCTATCCTCCATTTACCATTTTGCCTCATTCTTATTGAAAGGGTTGTGGGGTTTTTTTGGTTTTCTTTTAACAATTGGAAAAAAACACACAAAGAAAAGCCTATTTAAAAAGGATACAGCAATTAACTCCCCAAAATAACATGAATTCCTTTCCCTGAAAAACAGAAACTACTGACGTGGTAGCAGAGGTTGTCAGACCAGCCATTTATAAGGTTTTTGTTGTTCTCCTTCTGAAAATAACTATTTTAAGTAAGCACCATCCTTTCAGTATGAAATCTAATGCTACATCAGATTTTTACTCCAGCTCAAGCATGACGATTGCTCATCTCTGACTCAGAGCAGTTTCACTCTCTGTGCTGTTTTTGACCGCTAAGGGAGCTCTTTCTGAGCAGCTACTGTGCAGGTGTGACAATGCTGACATCCAATTTCATGCTCTTTGTACATTACATTTGTATTTTTTCCTGTAATTATTTTTTAAAAAGGCTATTGTGACACCCCACTCCTAACAAAACTTACAAAATCCAGCAACTTTGCAAAGATTTCCCTATTTTTAATACATATTAGGTTTTATCAGACATAATGAAAAAAAAAGTTTTGGTAGGAAGTAATGCTAGAGTGGTCAGGAATCTATCCCAACTTGTCAAAGGTTCGCTTCTGATTTTGGTCAGTTCAAATGCCTGTGAAGCATCTCCACCTCTGCCTCCAAAATTGCTACTAGCAGCTGTAATTAAATGTGATCAGTTTGACCAGGAAGATGTGTGATCCAGCAATTCAGTTCTGGTACATCTCTAGTGTACAGAGTGCAACAGAGGAGGAGAATTCCCTCCCTCGACCATGACTATTAGGCTCATGCTCTGGGGGTGCAGCCAAGCACACGGGGGAAGGGGCTTTGGGCTGAAGCGCACACTGCAGATCATGGGGAGCTTCTCCTCAGGGCTGCTCCGTCCTGTCAGTCCCCCAGGTTGTGTTTGTGCTCAGCACTGCTCCGACGCAGGGACAGCACCGTGCACCCGGCCTTATGGAACTGTACGGGACTGGCACACTCCCACCTTCCCCGCTCGTCCCCGCCCCTCCCCGCACCACAGCCTCTCAGCTGCGTGCCCACGACACGATCCCCGCAGCGGCGCCGCTCCTCGGCTAAGCCCAACCCCGCCGTCCCCCCGGCGCATGCGGCCCTTCTCACCGCTCTCCCTCCCCTTTTCCTGCTCCCCCCCAACCGCCCCTTTCCGCTCGGTGACGCGGCACCCTTGGTTCCGCAGCGCTGCTCCCCAGCCCCGGGCTGTTACCCTCTGGCCGCCCGCACACCCCGTGCGGCCCGGTCTTGTCCTGGCCTCTCCTGTCCCTCTCCGCTCCGCGGTCACAGAGTCCGCAGCGCCGGTGCTGGGTCCCAGCACATCAAATGCGAGCTGGCGCGCAGGCCCCGTCCCGCCCCCCGCCGCTGAGGGCCGGGCCCCGCTGAGGAGCGGGCGAGTCCCAGGTCTGCGTGCGGCTGCGAGGACAGGAACGGGGAAACGTATCTCAGTCTAGGGACACGCTGTCGGTGCCGGTTTAAATATGGAATAATCATAATGCCCCTGCTCTGGGCAGTAATGAGGCTGCACCTCGAATCCCGTGTTCAGTTCTGGTCCCTCAGTACAAGAGAGACATTGAGGTGCTGCAGTGGGTCCAGAGAAGGGCAACGAAACTGGTGAAGGGCCTGGAGCACAAGGGTGATGGGGAACAGCTGAGGGAACTGGGGGTGTGTAGTCTGGAGAAGGGAAGGCTCAGGAGGCACTTTATTACTCTCTACAACCCCGAGAAAGGAGGATGGAGCCCGGAGGGGGCTGGTCTCTGCTCCCAGAGAACAAGTGACAGAAGAGAGGAGACTGCCTCTAACTGCACTGGGGGAGGTTCGGACTGGATGTTAGGACCGACTTCGTCGCCAGAAGGGTGTGGTCAGGCATTGGCACAGCCTGCCCAGGACAGTGGGGGGGTCACTGTCCCTGGAAGTGTTCATAAACCGTGTAGATGGGCCCTTGGTGGAATGTTTTGTGTTGGCCTTGGCAGTGCTGGCAAGGATGATCCTACAAGGCTTTCCAACCTAGCCAATTCTATGATTCAATACCCAAGGCACTGTGTGTAACAACAGCAACCCATGCCCACTGTATTTTGCTATGGAAGAACATAAATAAAGGTGGCTGGTGCACACAATCACAGCAAAATGATAATTATTCACCCATTTCCAGCTTCTGGTTGATCTCGTCTTGCTGTGGCTGAAACCTGACAGTCCAGTGTGGTAGGGCCATCTGCCCTAACAAGCATGCGCCACATTCAGATTTTTGGTACCTGACACAGCTTTTCAGTCCAAATCATATCTTTATTCATCCATAAAATAATGAGGTGTCTCAAATCGCTTGTGCTTTCACCCTCTACTTTTCAGAAAACATTAACCTGAATAGTGACTCCTGTTCCTGATACACCTAGAAGAAAACAGATATAAGGAATGCGCAGGATGCAAGGAATGGGTCCCATCTCAGTACCCACAAAGCACTGAATCATGGAAGGGTTACAGGGAGGCTCAGAGAGTGCAGTGAGATCTGTATAGATAAGGATTTAAAATCCCTATTTTCACAATTTGTGTGGAAGTCCAAGGGTGTGGACTATGTGAGTGGTGGAAATGCCTTGCAGCCTTAGGGGTTGGACTAGATGATCTTCAAAGGTCCCTTCCAAACTAGATCATTCTGTGAACTGCAAATGGTTGCATTCCTGGCCTTTACTGGGGAGAAAAACTTGATTTTTCTAGCACTTATGAATGTTTGTTTAGAAAGCCTTTGAGGAACAAATACCACTAAAAATAATGCATATATATATTAAACAGGAATTATGGCAATGTAATTTTAAAAGTAAATAAAAAAAACCCCAACAAAACAAAACCCCAAAACCTTCAAGACCTGTGCTTGGGAATTTAAAATTCTGAATTGACTGTTGCCCAAGTGAGACAGAAATAACATCTTATGGTCACATTTGGAAAGTCCTTAGACTGCTGTGGTCCAGTGAGTCAGGTCCTCAAAGCCTCAAGGGTTTTGAGAATTTAGGAGCACACACACTTCTCTTATTACCAGGTATCTTAATTTCAAACACTTACCAATGGTAGTAATAGAAACTTTAAGGCACTTTAGGTTCAATTCATGTTCCACTCATTGTTCTCTTCATCACTAGATTCTCTTTATGCATATTGCACGTTGCTTAAAAACCTGTGCATGTTCTGGAGATGGCACTATTAAGTAAGTTTGCACTATCTTCTGTAAATGCTTTTGGTTTATGATAATCTCAGCAATTAATTTACAGCTGCTTTCACTGAAACAAAATGCTGAGGAAGAGTCTGAATCATATTTGTGCATGAGTGTATGAAAGTGTGCACATATTCAGAAATTCTGAATTATACTAGTACTTACATAGTTACGACATTGAGAGTTAATTACACTTACAAAGCCATCAGTGCACCTTGTGACGTGTTTTCTCCACAAATGTTCTAATGGTGTTTTGCAACACAGGCTACAGAACAAGGGTGAAAATTTATGCTCCTTTTGGGTTATTTCTCTCCCACAGACCTCACATACTACATAAATAGGATGAAATTTATCTTGTGTTACTGAGCTGGGCCCCAAGTCATCTCTCCAGCAGACAGAAAATGCTATCCAGAGAGATGAAATGGCAAGAGAAGCATCATTCATAATGTAGTGACAAGACAAGGTAGAATAGCTTTAATCTGACAGAGAGGAGATTGAGATGAGATCTTAGGTAGAAGTTCTTCCCTGTGAGGGTGCTGAGGCCCTGGCACAGGATGCCCAGAGAAGCTGTGGCTGCCTCATCCCTCGCAGTGCATAAGGCCAGGTTGGATGAGGCTTGGAGCAACCTGGTCTAATGGAAGGTTTCCCTGGCTGTTGCACAGGTTGGAACTGGATGAACTTTAAGTTTCCTTCCAGCCCAAATCAGTCTGTGATCCTGTGATTCTATGATAATCTCCCTGCTCCAGGCAGCCTTGCCCTTTGCTGCTCAAAATCTTTAATGACACTGTGAAGACTGGCACTGTGAAGATCAGATTGTTAACAGTTGGACTTGACGATCTTAAAGGTCAACCAAATTGATTTCTACCCTAGTTGATGCTATGATTGATTCTGAGATGACCACCTGTGCTTACCAAGCCCTGAGGCACTACTGGGGACTTGTTAGAGAAGGGTCTCGTTATTCACATTAATTCATTAGTAACACGGTTTAGTGACATGTTTTAGTGGTGGACATGGCAGTCCCAGGGTAGAGGTTGTAGCTGATAATCTTAAAGTCTTTTCCAGCCTAGCTGATTCTATGATTGGCCTTCTCATCAGAAGCTGTGCAGAAATGGTAACAGCCCTTCAGGGACTAAATGAATATTAACACACAAGGTGTTGGAAATGCTGAAGCTGAGGTGCTTACTTCTTTTTAGGGAGGTCATGCTGCTTCAGATTTGAACAGAAGAACCAGGATCATCTGATTTGGTTTGCTGCTGGTTCAAAGATCAGACTCTTTGGAAACCAAACCTGAAAGAGATGAAAGGTGCTAAACTGTGGTCTGACAGGGATTGGTCAGTGCATGACTAAATCCAGAAATGGATAGTGGGGACAGGGTCAGTAGCGCTGTGATCTTCTGTGCTGGGGCTAAGCAGCATGTCACTTTTTTAATCCTGGAAGCAAAGGGATATGTCTTTTTAAAATCAACACCTACATGAGGCTGAGCTCTAATTACTTCTTAACTCTTCATTTACATCTATTTTATTTATAAAAAAATAAATAGCTGCTGCGTGTAAGAAAGTGAAAACTTAGGCTAAGATTTTCAAAATCATAGAAGCAGATGTCAGTGTCAACTCTGTACCGTCCAGCCTAAAACACTTGAAAGAAACTTGAATTTTAAAGGTAAGGGTCATAGTGCTTTCAGAAGAGCAGGTACTTCTAACACAGCCAAACTAACAACTTGTGGAGGTTGTGGCACAGCAATGCTGAGCTGCTGTGAATGCACTCCATTATGAAAATTCCTTGCAGGAAAAGACCAAGTAATGCATACTACATTATGTAGGATAATATAAACATGCACACAGTAAGGAAAACATAACAAGGTATTACCTTCCTGCATTTTCCTGTTCTTCCTGGTTAAATCTACGGGGTGAGCTGTGCAGTTAACAGTAACTGTAAGCAACCACAGCAGTGTGCTAGTGAGGCCAGTATCACATCACAGGGTTTTAGCCTTTCTCCGATGTCTCACAGGAAGGGAAGAGATCAAAGATAAGACAATGACATACGTGCTAAGCAAACGGAAATTTTGTTTTTTTTTTTCTCTCCTCAGCACAACATAGATCTCTCACATCTTTAGAGCTGCCAATATTTTGTAACATGAAAAGCCTTTTTCTTACTGGAAAAATTGCATATGCTGATGTCTGGTGTATTACAATGTAATTTAATTTGTCTGTATCCTATAAAATTTGAATCAAGTTACAGGCAGTTCTAGGATGCAATAGAGGCACTGGATGATAAGCAACCTCCATTCTAGGGGCTTCCTTGGTTGAAGGCAGGGGATGTGAGATAAGTGTGCAACTGAAACCCATGCAAAGCACTGGAAAGAGTGTTAGCTACCTCAATAGATTCATTCAGTCTCTGACAATTTGAGCCTTTATCTTATTTTCATGTGAAACCAAAACTTACTCACTCCCTCTCTCTAAAAATAAAATAGTGGAACTGACCCACTTTTTGCTGGTCCTCATGTGATTCTCTCTGCTGTGTGATCTGTTTAATCCTTCAGAAGGGTCTGCTTTATTTACTTGGATGAAAAGCTCTTAAGCACATGGTTTGTCTGTTACTTCTGAAGCTCTACTCCTTGTTCAGTCCTGCTAGAATAAATAAGATTGCTAGTGCTGATGGCTCACATCAGATATCCATGGGGAACAGTACCCAAGCTGGCTTCAAACCAGTTGGTCTTGGACAATTATGGCAGTGTAGGCTGAGGTGATTCTTGTGGTGGAATTCTTCCTCTTGCTGTGCTGGTACCTGTGCTTTGCATGTAATCCCCTTGATCAGCAGAAAAGTTGTTCCATGGTTACTTGGAACGACTTGAGATATGTTCAGACAGGGATGAACAGAGCTGCTGTATGTACTCAGAGTATTTGGACAAATGCCACCAAGGAATCAGTTTGATTGGAAGCTGTCATCGCTAGGTAAGACCATAGGTCAGGTTGCCAAATACAAGAGTCCAGTTTCCACTTCAGCTACAGGTGGGACAGTTATTTGTTACGCAGACCTGGTCAAGGAAATCATACAGAAGAAACAGCCAACTTACCTGTTTGCAAATATTCTCATATGTGAAAGACCAGAAAGCAAGTTCTGTTAAGCTTTCTCAGTTCTGCTCACTTTGGCCTTTTATCGCAGTCACAAGTTGTGTATATCTCTTTAAAGAGGCAGGTTTGCAAGGCTGAGCTTATTTCTCTATCCAGCTTTCAGTGGAAGCTAAACCCTATGTTGTTTCTGCTTTGCTCTACCAGGTTATTACAGTTTTAAGGATGGAAGATACCAAAATTACCACCTTCCAGCAGTGCTGTGGTTCTAAACTTGTGTTCTCTGCACTGTGCAGTCCTCCATCCTCATTCCAACACTCCTTCCAGTGAGTGCAAAGAGACTAAGGGTAGATTGTGTTATCTATCCAGGGACGCATTGCTCTGTCTCTGGGTGTGCAGAGCCTTTCAAGCTCTAACAAGGGTGGAAGAACTGCCCTTTGAGCAGGAAGTGCAACAGGCCAGAAGCTGGGAGAAAAGAAGGAGAGGAGCCAGAAAATATCATCCAATGATAAGACTGCCTATTTTTTCCACTTAAAATTGACATACCGTGTTGAAAAGGAAGCTGAATGGCTGGCAGTAAGAAGGAACACTGCATCAAACTTTTGCCTGTTACTAAATACCTCCTGTGTTGCAAACAGATCTAGAGGTTCCTATTCACACTTCTTATCCAACTGGTATCCCTTTTGTATGTCTTTCCTATCCCTTCTGAGGCTCTGTGGCATACTGCTTGCACGTGGCTGTGTTTTCATTGTGACTGTCAGCTGATAAATACCTCAAATATTCAGCTGATAAATACTTCAAATATTATGTCTTCGCTGGTAATTCCTAATTTTAAGGGGTAGTAATGGTACTACATAATCACAAAAAAACCCCCAATAAACTCAGCCAGCCCTGTGAAGCAGAGCTCTAATGACAGGAGTAAAGAATGGTAATAGCAAACATGTATTTCCACCTTTTTTCCATATAACATGTTTTGTGTGTAGTCTGTGGATTTTTACTTTGGATGTTATATGCACAAAGGCAAAAAAAAAATGTGATGGAAGAAGAAAATGTGATTCTAAAAAAGGTTACAGAACAAAGCATATAATCAGTTTACAGTTTCAAAGACAGATGAGGAAATTTTGAGTGACAGAGAATATATAATAGGCAAGGAAGTGTAGCTGAGGCATAGGTGTTCAATAAAACAAAAGGTGAATCCTCCTGTTTTGGGAGATTGTGACACACTAGGTATCATTACCTGAGTTATTCAAATGTCTTCTTTACTCATGTGACTTCCAGAGTACTCTTAAATCCTAAACTGTTATATAACTCCTACAATTTCCTGGAATAATTTCAGATTTTTTATCTCAAATGCCAGTCAAGAGCACAGAGTTTTCTGTATCGGGCATTACACAAAAGTACATCTTTGCTTTTAATTCTGGATCAGGAATAAAATGTCCTCATTTTTCTTTTAGGGTATCTATTGTACTTATTTTCATTACCAGCAATCTCCAGAAACTTTTTTTTGGTTTTTTTTTTTGTTTGTTTGGTTTTTTTTTTTTGTTTTGGTTTGGTTTTTGTTTGTTTGGTTTATTTTTTTTTTCCCAACCAAGAAATAGAAGAGAAGGAAAAGTAAAAACAACCACTCAACTTTAAATTTGGTACTGTCTCTAAAGAGCACACAGAAAGCCTTCGACCACAAACCTTCCATAAACAGACAGGAAGCCAGGACTCTGTGAATGAACAGCAAAGCTCTGAAGTGTAGGATGACACTTCGGAAAGAAAAAAAGCCCCAAACCCAAGCATGTTAAATAGCCATTTACTTCTTCCTTCTTTTTGGTACTTTCCTAGAAAAAAACACTCAAGAAGAGTGTCAGAGTCAGCTGTTATTATGACTTAACTTTCAATGGTCTAATTTTCTCAGCTGGATTTGCTATCATAATCTTTTATTAAAGCTTTGATTTTAATGAAAGTGCAGAATTACACAGAAACAAAAGCAACTGCTAAAATATTCCCTGATTTTACAGGGAAGGCAACTCTCCCTACAGATGTTTTAACTTTTGCACTCATGTGGACTATGCTGCATCCCTCTGGAGAGGCCCATGCATCACTAAAAGACTAGCAGTCTCTTCTCCCAAGGCCACCTATGTGCCAGAGTGTTAAGAAGTCACTCAAAATCATGTAGTAACAGATCACTTTCTGACTGACCTGGCTGTTGAGGCAGTATCTCAGAATCCCCGACTGGTTTGGGTTGGAAGGAAACTTAAAGCTCATATAGTCCCAATCCCTGCCATGGCCTGCAACACCTTCCCCTAGACCAGGTTGCTCCAAGCCCTGTCCAACCTGGCCTTGAACACTGCCAGGGATGGGGCAGCCACAGCTTCTCTGGGCACCCGGTGCCAGGGCCTCACCAACCTCACAGGGAACAACATCTGCCTAAGAGCTCATCTCAGCCTCCCCTCTGTCAGGTTAAAGCCATTCCCCCTTGTCCTGTCCCTACAGGCCCTTGTCCAAAGCCCCTCTCCATGTTTCTTGTAGCCCCTTCAGTCACTGGCAGCTGCTCTAAGGTCTCCCCTTAAGGACCCTTCTCTTCCCCAGGCTGAACCAGCCCAGCTCTCTCAGCCTGTCTCCAGAGCAGAGCTGCTCCAGCCCTTACAGCATCTCTATGGCCTCCTCTGGGTGCTAACAGCTCCAGATCTGTCTTGTGTTGTTGCCCCAGAGGTGGACGCAGGACTGCAGGCGGGGGTCTCCCCAGAGCGCATCAGAGGAGGAGAATCACCTCCCCGACCTGCTGCTTATGCTCTGAGGGTGCAGCCCACCCTCCAGTTAGCAGCCCAAGAGGTCCAAACCCAGTCTCTCCCAAATACAGAAAAGGAAGTCACAGTGTGAAGGAATAGAGTGCTATGGAACATCAGTTCTCCATAGCTCGCTATGGACTGGATAAGGAGGACCCAGAGGAAACGGCCAACCCCCCAGCTCCGTTCTCCAGAGAACTTCCCGATGCTCGGCACATCCTCCAGCACTGCTGCAGTCCCGTGTCCCAGGTGACAAACGGGGGCACGGAGGCTCCCGCATCGCCGGGGTGGCGGCACGCCCGCTTCTGGACCCGTTCCGCCCCCCGTGACCGGTGACTTACGTGCGGGCCGCGAGAGAGCGGCTGCCTGCTTGGCGGCGCGTTGGTTCCCATGGTGAGCGGCGGGGCCCCGGCACCGACCCCCTTTCCGGGCGGCTTCTCCGCGGCCGGGCAGCAGCGGCACCGCGAGCGGCACCGCGAGCGACACCGGGGGACACGGCGGGAGCGCCTGCCCCGCCCCGCGCCGCACGCACCGCCCCCGCTGCCAGCGCGGGGCAGGGGAGCAGAGAGTGATCGGTTCGAGCCTCGGCTGAGCCGGGCTGGAAAAGGCCTTTAGTATCAAGACCAACCGTTCCCCATGCTGCCAAGTCCACCACTAAACCATGTGACTAAGGACTCATCTGCCCGGTTTGTGAACACCTCCAGGGACGGTGATTCCCCCACTGCCATGGCCAGCCTGTTCCAATGCCTGAGCACCCATTCAGGAATAAATCGTCCCTAATATGCAGCACAAACCTCACCCAGCACAGCTTGATGCCATCTCCTCTTGTCCTGTCCCTTGTTCCTTGGGAGACCAACCACTTCCTGGCTCCATCCTCCTTTCAGGGAGTTGTAGAAAGCGAGAAGGGCCACCCTGAGCCTTCTCTTCTCCAGACTAAACCCCCCCAGTTTCCTCAGCTGTTACCATCACCCTTGTGCTCCAGGCCCTTCACCAGCTCTGCTGCCCTTCTCTGGACCCACTCCAGCACCTCAGTGCCTCTGTTGTAGTGAGAGGCCCAGAACGGAACACAGGATTTGAGGTGCAGCCTCATTAGTGCCCAATACAGGGGCATTATGATTATTTGAGTTGCCTTCAACACAAGAGCGATGTGGAGCTGTTGGAGCGAGTCCAGAGGAGGCCATGGAGATGCTGCGAGGGCTGGAGCAGCTCTGCTCTGGAGACAGGCTGAGAGAGCTGGGCTGGTTCAGCCTGGGGAAGAGAAGGCTCCTTAAGGGGAGACCTCAGAGCAGCTGCCAGTGCCTGAAGGGGCTACCAGAAACATGGAGAGGGGCTTTGGACAAGGGCCTGTGGGACAGGACAAGGGGAATGGATTTAACCTGACAGAGGGGAGATTGAGATGAGCTCTTAGGCAGAAATTCTTCCCTGTGAGGGTGGTGAGGTCCTGGCACGGGGTGCCCAGAGAAGCTGCGGCTGCCCCATCCCTGGCAGTGCTCAAGGCCAGGTTGGATGGGGCTTGGAGCAACCTGGTCTAGTGGAAGGTGTTGCTGGCTATGGCAGGGATTGGAACTGTATGAGCTTTAAGTTTCCTTCCAACCCAAACCAGTCTGTGCTTCCATGAAGAACAACCAGCAGCTCGTCTCAAAGCAAGCATCTTCGGAAGCATGAATGGCACCTGCATGAAACAAGTGCAGATATTGAGGACAGCAGCATCCAGGCCTTTAGAAATCTCATTCCACCTTCCTCCTGCCTTCACACATACCATTTCTAGGCCGTGTCTTGCCATGGCTTGTTTGAAGCTCTGACACCTTTCAGGTCCTGTGGCCTGTGTGTTTTCGCTGTCCCAAAGGAGCCCTGTAATTGCCTTTCTCAAACCATTCCCAACATGGGATCAAGGTGCTGTACTGGTATCTGTATTAATGCATTCATCTGTAGCCATGGTATTCTAAAATTTTTTGCATTCTCTTAGCACAGTGTGTTTTTAACTGGTCATTTTATCCTATTATATATCTACAAGACAGGCTGCTAAAGAAAGCATCCAAAGAAAAGGAAGAACAATAAAGCAAGAACAAAAGACTTCACAAGAGTGGGCACTTGTAGGATCAGAGAACAAGGAGTTACTCCATTAGTTTGCTGTGATCTGTATGTTGCATTTTCTTTTCCCTGTTTCCCATATACTTATATATCTGTGTGATTTTCTTTCACAATGCATTTTAACTGTGATTTCCTTTGCTGTTCTCTGTCTCAGAAAAACATCTTATTTTAATTGTCTGCTGTCTAATCAGAAGCCCTTCAGTGTTACAGTCTTTATCTGAAATTACATGCTCCACACATGCCTATGGCTCTCAGTGATTCTCAGCATTGGAACATTCATTTAAGTTCTGTTGTTAATATTTTCTTTTCTTGGGGCTGCATTATGCATGTTGATATGTGTATGTATACACATAAGTATATAAGCAGGTGTCTTGTGAGAGGTTTCAGAAAACTAGCTGTATTCAGGTTTCACTGTGTCAGATACTTGACTTCTAAAATTTCTCCACTGTTGACAAAAAAGGACATTAGATTTTGTACTTGAGTCTACATTTTTTTTCCTGGGACAGTACTACATAGAAAGAAAAGCCCAGATTCCCTTAGGCTTCCTCAAGCCCAATTCCCTTCTTACTGTACTTTTCCACATTAGCATTTGTCATCCTGCTTCTCCAAATCTCACTCATCATTCCTGTGGCACGGGGTGTTTGCTTCCTACTCTTCTGATGATTAATCCACTTCCAGAATGACAGGCCTTTGTTTTGGATTGACGCTAATGTAAAGTCATTTATTTAACTCAATTGTTCCTTTAGTGCTTTGTTACATATTGGTGTGGAAAATTAAGTGTGCCAGGAACTGTGCCTTCTGGGCCATTTCTACGTTAGCTTTACCTTCCAGCACAAGGCTTCTGTCCTTTGCTTTTGCTGAAGTTTGGAGCCCCAGAACTTGGGATGTTGTCCTGAGACATTCTTAAGTCCTCTCTGAAAACTGAGCAAATGCCTTCAGACAATTGGGCACGCTCAGGTGCTTGTAGGGACAGTCAAGTGTTCTTGTTCTGGTCCTTCACGCCATGAAAGTTGCACTGATGTTTTCCCAATAGTCAGGAAAACACAACTGTAGGCTTCAGAGGTAAAGTGCACCCAAGGTGTCTGAGGCTCTGCACCAAATTTGTATGTACCTTTGTCTTGGCTGCCAAAGCTGGAAGAGCACTGTTACTCTCAGGCAGGCTCTGTACACATACCTGTAGAGGCATGGTAACACCTAAGTGCAGCCCTGAGGAGAAGGACTTGGGGGTGTTGGGTGAGGAGAAGCTGCCCATGAGCTGGTTGGTTGCACTTGAAGCCAGGACCCCCGTGTGTGCTGGGCTGCATCCCCAGAGTGTGTGCAACAGGTCAAGGAAAGGGGTTCTCCCACTTTGCTGCACCCTGGGGAGACCCCCCCTGCAGTCCTGCATCCAAGTCAACAACACAAGAGAAATGTGGAGCTGTTGGAGATCTTAGGCAGAAGTTCTTTCCTGTGAGGGTGGTGAGGCCCTGGCACAGGTTGCCCAGAGAAGCTGTGGCTACCCCATCCCTGGTAGTGCTCAAGGCCAGGTTGGACAGGGCTTGAAGCAACCTGGTCTAGTGGAAGGTATCGCTGGCCATGGCAGGGGTTGGAGCTGGATGAGCTTTAAGGTCCTTTCCAATCCATGATTCTATGAAGTGTAAGGCTTTATGCAGGAGTGTTGTCTGGTGGATCCATAAAGGGAACCTTTGACAAGCTTTTCCCTCACTGCCCCTCAGCTCAGAGTAGCAACACGTCATTTCTGTAGTATGTCCATCACTCTTTCTCTGCACAAATGCCAAACTTCTGTGTGTTTTTTTTCTCCCTAATCTTGACTGGGCTTGTGAGTTTCCTAAGGATGTACACTATGTTTAGGCCTAACTGAGTGCCTGTCTTCTCATACAAAACCAGACATTCATGTGCCATATCTGGCCTTGTCTTCTGGCCCCTTTTAGGGAGCAAGACTTGGTAAAATGTTGTTGCCTCATGCCCACTCAGTCCACAGATTAAAAATTAATTACATTTTCAATAACATTTTGATATTTTTTCATTAAGTTGGCAGAAGTTTGAATTCCTCTCACCGTTCACTCAAATCAGCTAGAACAGTGGCTGAGGAGGAAACTGAAATGTGGACTTGGAAGTTTTGCAGAAGGAATTTTCTGCTCCTGTATGGGAATTCAGAGCCCCTGAGCTGGTGATGCATGAAGTTGAGAGGAAACATTAACTTTTCTGACACCTTCTGGGGTATACTTACTTCCCTCTTCCTTGGGGCAAGCAGGGATAGAAGGTCCTTTTCAAGCAATGTCTGATTAAAGAATTAACCTTGCTATACTTGCTTTTCCTGTTCTACCCTCCTCTTTGTCTCTTTATCTGCCTCAAGGCTGTGCCTGTGAAAATGGCAGGTGGACTAAAACCACTCAGAAAAGAGCAGATACTCTTATGTAGTTTGTGAGTGCTCAGTGACAACACTGCAGTAATCCAGTTTAACAGTTAAGGTGGTTGAGTTACCAAAGGGGAAACGAAAGGTCTAAGCTTCCAGAATGACAGAACAACAGGCGGTTTCTACCAAGCACTGTGGTGAGGGGGCTCCTCAGGCCATCTGACGCCTTCCACTGGTTCTTTGCATCCCCCATGTAAGAATCTGGACAGACTCATAGGAGTGAAAAGGATCCTGGGGGACTCGGTTGAGAGGGCAGTGAATGGGAACACTGTGTGGAAAAGCCATAGGCTTATAGGGTTAATAACCAAGTAGTTTGCTCAGATTTAAACAGATAGTGAGTATTAGCTCCCTTACATGTTAAAAGAGGTCTAAGATCCATCCAGAGTCAAGGTTGTTAACATGACAAAGGCTCCCAGACCTTTTCTGTTTTGACACTTATCCAACAAGAATCCAAACCACCAAACTGTAGAATCAAAACCTGACCAAGAAAAAAAAAACTCAACCAAAACCCATGGAAAAAAACAACTGTAAAAAAGTTCATGCTTGGGAACAAACCTGCAGAAATTTCCTCAGTGTTGTTTGGCACACCAAACAAACCAGCACCTCAAAGTCAAACATCTTCTTTTTCAACAGGATTCACATCCTGGCCCTGCCCTTCCACAGATGCAACACTGAGTGGAACAGGTTTGCTCTGTGGATAAGATACTGGCAAGACACACTCAAGGAGTAATTCAGGCATTTAAACAAATGTGTCTGATGTAATTGTAGAGACCTTTTAAAGGGTCCATCATCCATCATGACTTTCAGCAGCATGTAGTATCTTTTGCATGTCTTCAATACTTTACAACATCTATTAGAGAATTACAGAGTGTCTGAAGTTGGAAGGGTCTGCTCCAACCCCTCTACTCAAGCAGGGCCACATAGAGCCATTTGCTCAGGACCACGTCCAGGCTGCTTTTGAAGGTCTTCAGGAGGGCACACTCCACCACCTCTGTGGGCAATCTGTGCCAGTGCTCAGTCACTCCTACCGTAAAGAATTGTTTTCTAGTGTTCAGAGGGAACCTTCAGTGCTACAATTTGTGTCCACTGCCTGTCACAGGACACCACTGAAAAGAGCCTGGCTTCCTCTTCTTTACACCCTCCCTTCAGGTATTTGTACACTTCGCTGATATCCCTGAGCTTTCTCTGCGAGAGTACCAGCTCTTCAGACTTTCTTCATATGAAAGATGCTCCAGGTTCTTCGTCATTTTTGTGGCCCTTTGTTAGACTCTGCCCAGTAGCTCCATATCCCCCTTGTACTGGGAGCCCAGAACTTGATGCAGTACTCCACGTGGGACCTCACCAATGCTGAACAGAGAATGATCACGCAGCCTTCTGGCTACACTCTTCATATCATAGTTTACGGTAACATCTACCTACTTTGCCACAAAACAGAAGTGTTCTCTTCCCTTGAAAAATTTTAATAATTTTTATAATGTTTTATTCTGTGTATTTCAGTTGTCCCAGCACAGCCAAATTGAAATACTTCATAAAGGAGGAATATATATCACCCTTGAGAGAGTAGATGAGAACATTTTTGTCTGAAAAAGATTTTGTCTGAGAAAGTTTTTGTTTTGAGCATCAGGGACTACATTGATAGGACAAAGGGTAATGAGTTCAAACTTAGAGGAGATTGAGATCTTAGAAGAAGCTCTTCCCTGTGAGGGTGATGAGGCGCTGGCACAGATTGCCCAGAGAAGCTGAGGCTGTCCCATCCCTGATAGTGCTCAAGGCCAGGTTTGATGGGACTTGGAGCAATCTGATCTAGTGGAACGTGTCCCTGCCTGTGGCATGGGGTTGGGTCCCTTCCAACCCAAACCATTAAATGATTCTGTGTTTCTATGAAGTTATGCAAAATGAAAGAAATTCAGAGGTGCTGAAACACACAGTAGGCTTACCTGAATTCTTCTCAGCCTAGTTTTGAAAGCCATTTTAATAGCAAGGTCTCGCCAGATTTTACTTGAGGGAGGTCAATTTTTTAAAGCTACTTTGGCACTTAAAATGTAGAAAGACACCACTGTTATTTTTGGATACGTGCTGGAAAGTGTCAAAATTCAGAACTTCCCTTCCCTCTAGTAGCTAGCCAGTTGGGATCAGACTCAACCAAGATCTTCCTTCATCCATAGGGACCGTAGTGTATTTGAGAAGCTGATGGTGTGATGCCTGACTTTATCCTGAAGCAGAGAGTTCTGGGGCTGTTGAGAAACTGAGAATGCAGTCATTCTGGATTCCAGCTCCAGCTCAAGGTGAGGAAAGTATTAGCAAACCTGCATGAGGGCTGAGAATTGGCACCACTTGTACGGTGTATACCTCTATCAGAGGAATTTCAGGGGTGGCATGTCATGGGACAGGTCATGGTAAGCAGAACTCCTTCTGCTTCCTTCTTCCCTTTAGGTGGTGTTGTTTTAGCAAGGAGATACAGTTCTCACACCAAACCCCAGTTCCATGTTCTTGGTGATATAGTCCACTGTACTTAGCAAACTGTTGCTGTGTTTTGCAGCCAGTCTAATGGCCTAGAGAAAAAGGAGTGTATGTATGTGCTTTTAGTCCTTGCAGATGACTGGCTTTTCTGTTTGAGCAGCAAAACTCAAGGGCACATAGTTCTCTCTGTGAATGAACAGCAAAAGATAATCACAAATTTGCTGTATGGCAAAAACCTGCTGTCAGGAAGAGAAAGCTGTGTTACTTGTGTGAGAATGGCATGCCCAGCACACGACAAGGTTGACAGTATGTGGCTAAAATCTGATACCTGACAGACCAGACTTTGCCTTTTTGAAAGACACAGGTGAGAGCAAGTCAAAATCAGCTCTCAAAACTGCCTCAAGCATTCCAAAGGGAGCAGGTTGAAGGACAGGGCTGTGGTCACATGGCTCTGACCACAGATGGCTTTGGCTGCTGGTGATCAGGCAACTTCCAGCCACTTCCATCAGATCTGGGATGTCCACCAACACTTCACAGGTGGCTGTTCTTTGCCATAGCCAAGCCATATGACCCAGTTTAGATTTAAGCTAACCTGACCCTAGGTCTCTGACACCCATTTGCATTTGCATGTGTGAGTTTTACTGGCCAGACTGATTATGTAGAAATATTTTGAGTTTAATTATTTAAACATATGCTTATTCCCTCTTGAAATCAGTATGGAGTAAACCCATACGTTGCTATTTTGCTAACTGTTGTTGCTCTCTCATCTTCATTCTAATTGTGCTGTTGGGCCTCTCTTCTCTGAGAGAGCCTTGAACCTTACCACTTCAATTCTACACCTCTCAGTCCTTAGGGGTTCTCCTCATAAAGCTATTTGATGGCTCTAGGGTGTGGCTTTTGTACATAGAGGATGTACAGACGTACAGATGAGAAGTTCAAATGTTATGTGTGTAACATTCTTTTATTCATGCAATTTTATCATTGTGCTCACAGAGAAGAATGTATTGGTAAGTGATATCATTCATATCAGAATTAATAGCAATATTTCATACCTATAGCCACTTCCAGAAACATAGAACAATTAAGTCCAAGGTGCTTGGTTGTTGAAAGCAATGGGAGAACTGTGGAATAAAACTCCCAGAGGACTCAACACAAGGAACAGCTTCCCACACTTATTCAGGAAATTCTGTACTCTTGTCCCTTCCACCCAAGCCCTTTCCATTTAAAATGGAAAAATAATTCACCCCTGAGCCCAAATTTGGTTAGGTTATTAGTCATGACCATGTGAGCAGCACATACTAACTTTTTGTAAGAGAGAAATAAATGCTGCTTCTTTAAGACGGGTGAAAAGGAGTGATTTCATTCCCTTCCACCACTGACACTAGAGACTTCCTTTTATTTATATTGTATTTACTTAGTCTCTAGGGACTTAAGTTTTATTGGCCCTGAAGAGGTCAGCAGAAAATGACTCACTTTTCCTTTTCCACAGACACCCAGATGATCTGTACCTGAATATTTGTTGTTAGTCAGTTAGCACTTTAATCAAGGTGTGTTGCTTTTGTTCTTTAACCTTTATCTCTTTCAGTACATCTTTCAGAAGGATTCAGGAGAGTATTACATTCTCTAAGAGAGACCAAAAGAGATTTGCTCTCTAGAAAGTACGAAAAGATAACATACATGGCATCAAAATACTCCATTGTCTCTTTTTGGAAAAGAGGCAATAAAAAGTATCTTGGATTTGCTCCACTTTCTCATGCTCTCAGTTAATTTTATCCAAATTTCTTTTTGGAAGGAGAAACACAGACACATTTCCCAAGACTGCAAGGACCTATGATCCAAGGATACTATCAGAAAAAAACTTGTGCCATATCCTGCAAGTCTGCATACCTACAGATGAAAGAACAAGAGAGTACTTCAGTGATTCCTTCATAAACTAAGCTTAAGGACAGTTAAGAAGGCCATCAAAGTGTCTTATTCAGGTCTTGCCATCTAGACTGTGCAAGGATGTGTCAAGTGAAAGTGGGGCTGAGGGGTGCAAAGACTGAGAAGAGCTGTAGACAAGTGTCCACGATTCATCTGCAGCAGCAAGGAAAGAACCAGATGAAGTGACTTTGGAGAAAGCCAAAACCCCTTTAAATTGGCTGGCTCTGGCACTGTTACCTCTTCATTGATGTGACTGAGAGTTCTCCACAGCTCTTTATCTCACTACTACGGGTACAGCAGTAGAAGCCAGCATGACACATCAAGGTAAACACAGCCTCTCCAAAAAATGAAAGGACAGGTTATGGACAGTAAGACCAAGTTTCAAGGAAGCTGGAGGCAGGTTCTCCTGAATAAACCTAGGCCTTTCACTCTGGAGAAAATTTGGGTTTGGCAAGAAAGTGCTTCCAAGGACAGTCACCAAGAAGCAGAGTGTTATCAGTGTTAGCAGTCCAAGTCCCAGACTCATAGGTTTTGATGGCTGAATGTGCACTTTAAAGAAGCAGTAGAAATCTCATACCCCTGCTCTGGGGACTGGGGTATGAGAAATGTTCCTTGAAGGTAAGGGGAAAAGTGAGATCTAGAGGACTTAAAATAATCATAATCATTGTTATCATAATTGTATCATAGTAATAGAAATCTGACTGGGATTGCCATTCCTGTGATCCTGTTCTGTTTGTGTCCTTGTCTGACTCATCCTAATTTCCTACCTGTATGTTCCATGCCAGCATGAATCAACTGTTAACCTTCAAGATAAAATAAAAATCCACATTCTGGACCTTTGGACCTCTGACCTATATACTGTTGATATGCAAAAGCAACCTGCAGTCCAGGTGGACAAGAGCTCTGACCACTGGCAGGATGGTGGGGCTCAGGGCCTAGCATGCTGGGAGGAGCAGCTTGTTGTGGGGCTCATATACTGACTGGACCAACTCATGCATTTTCTAGTGCTGCTCCTTTGATCTGCCAGCCCAAGGTTTTGTTCCAACTCCAGTTCCAAGTACCACACAGGAGAGCTGCAGCAATGCTGGCTCAGGGCTGGAGGGACAAATCGGATAATGTGTGCTGGAAGCTGATGAGCTGTAAAGCACGGGATCCTTTTCCCTAGCACCTTTCTACTGTTTCCAGGATAGTAAATGAGCAAACAGGTGGTGGAACTCTGAAGACGTGATAAATTCAGCTCTCCTGAGCAAACAGGAGCTCTCGATTTATCTTCAAGCAAAGTGCTTTGTGTGAAAAACTGAACCTGTGGAGGCATTTGCTTGCTTCAGATGTACTAAAAACCGTAATAAATGGAGGCAATAAATGTTTTCCTCCTCCAAAGGATTTATTTTCCCTGATGTGTTTCAGATGTTTCCTTGCCTCTATTTTCTTTTTTTTTTTCCATTCATTAGTCAGTCTCATTTTGTAAATGTAGAGCTACATTTGTTTTCCATTCAGAGTTTCACTGGTCTCATATTTCTGAAGGTGATGAAGGTGCACGGTACAGGTAGGAAATGCAGGGCACAGTTCCTACCTTAGACAGCAGACAGACTCAGGACAAAGGCTACTGTCACATGGATAGGCCAGGAGAGTGAAATAGCATATGAACCTTGGAAGGAGAAGTCTTGGCTCTTCTGCAGGGGCAGTGTGGACAATGACTAGCTGTCTAGAAGTAGTGTGGAACGGACCCAAAATGCCACATTTCGTGTAGTTCATTTCCACCTCGAGCAATGTTTAGCTGTCCCAAAGATGATCTAGGTCAGAGTCACGGCTCTGAAGAGAAGGTGCTACAAGACTTGCTTTTCTCACCTGGCCATGCTGCTCCAGGCTCTGGAGCATTTAATAAATTGCCCTGATTGCTACTGTTAGTAAAGGGAATCTTTCCACTCTTCTCACCACCAGCTCAGAGCAGCCCATTACTGAGCCCTGTGAGTTAAAAACGAACACAGCACAGTAGCTGTGAGAATACCATCTGTTTTGCACAAGGTAGCTAAAAGGTGTTTCTCAAATGGAGGGCAGTCATGCAGGCAAATTTTCCTTTAAAGCCAGTTGTAACTAGTCTCTTTAAAGGTCATTATTTCTGTGCAAATGTTTGTTTAAAAGTTCAAACGTAATTTATGGTTCTGAGCCTGGCTCTTTGTCAGCTTTTTCCTGGCTGTGCAGAGAGGTGAGGTGGTGTTCAGGATGGTGTTGGATAGGCAGCAGAACCTCAGCTCCCAGCCTGCCATTAAAGTGCCAGGGCATATAATTTCGCTTTTCATCTATTCATCTCTTCCTATATGGCTGGTTTGCCATTTGATGAGCTCTTTTGTTATCTGGACAGTCTTCAGTTCACATTTGGATCTTCACTGCAGTTACTCCAGCTTCTTGGAGGTCCCCATAGTGAGTTAGCAGAACAGAGTCCTAATTCCTGAACAAATAATGTATTTTTAGCTTATAGACTTGTATACCACCAAAAATAGTGGGCCTGGGATTGATACACATTTCTAGAAACTGAGTATTCCATAGCAAAATGGCTAAAAAAATCAACAGAGATTTTAATATGCCAGCCAAGATGAAAAATTGTTTCATTTTAGGTTGACAAAAAGCTCACCAACCAAACAATAATTCCTGTCTTGCAGACCACATGAAGCCCTTAAGAGTTTTGATGAACGGCAAAAAGTTGCAGTCAAAAGCAAAACATCTCTCTTGTTTTTTGATTGTTTAAGATTCAGCTAAACCAAAGAAATCAATTCTTGTTACAGATTGTAAATATAAACTTTTTTTATTTGTTTGTTTGGTTGGTTTTGGTTTGGTTTTTTGTTGTTTGGTTTTTTGCCTTTTTTTAACCATGAATATCTGACATTTCAGGAGAAAACCTTTTTGCTGACCAGACAGATTTGAATTCGAGCAAATGAATCTGTTTGACTGAAATCTTTCCCTTTCTCAGCAGAACAAAAATGTCAGTTGAATCTTTTTGTTCCACTCTCAGATGGGGTTTAAGAAAACATTCATGAGCTCCTTCTGGAAACAGCTGCCAAAATCCTGCCTGGCATGGCAAATACACTTGTTTTGCTGTGTTATGGTCTCCATAATTCAGGGAGGGTGGTGTCATATAAAAAGCTCCTTCTCAACAGCAAAAAGATCCGTCTGCAGTTAACCAAACTGAACCAAACCAAACCAAACCAAACCAAGCCAAGCCAAGCCAAGCCAAGCCAAGCCAAGCCAAGCCAAGCCAAGCCAAACCAAGCCAAGCCAAGCCAAACCAAGCCAAGCCAAGCCAAGCCAAACTAAGCCAAGCCAAGCCAAGCCAAGCCAAGCCAAACCAAACCAAACCAAACCAAACCAAGCCAAACCAAACCAAACCGATGTGGTTGCCTCATAGCATTTGCTGACCAGGAGATGAAGCTACAAATGTCAAAGAAAA
>JAOEHY010008454.1:0-10030 GCA_025447955.1 Psilopsiagon aurifrons | reverse complement strand
CGTCCTGCTCTATGTCAGGGAGAGAGACGGAACATGACCTAATTGTGTGAGCACAGTGTATACTAGAAGACTATTGGAAGTGCTGTGAGTCTGAACAGCTCTTTCTCTGTAAGGATCTAGCTATGGAACAACAAGGATATTAGACCCTGTTACTTCTCTCGAGCTCCTTTCTTTTTGTTTCCCTTTCTAAAATGGAAAGCTCCAACAGTGGGTAGATTTGAAATTGCCAAACAAATCACTGGCCAGGCCTGGTCCAAAAGCCTTCAGGGATTACAGGGCAGTACGTGCATGTGTCTGTACATGTGTTTTCTATCAGGGTGGGTATCATCCTTTAAATAAATACCTGTGGCAAGTAGGGCAGGGCTCTTGAAACAGCTGCTGGCAATCCATGGAGTGGTTGCCTAATGCCTGCAGATGCCTTAGGAATTCATTATCACCTGTTTTTGCAGCGTGAGGGTTTGTATCAACAGGCAGCTGCTCCTCTTGGTGTCACACATATACCCAGTGTGTGTACACATGCAGGAGGCGTGCAGGCAGAGCCAAATGCGACTGCAGAGCTGTAGGCTTACACAATGGGGAGTCCCTGCTTTTGATCAGGCTCGTTTCTTAAAGGAATAGGTATCTATACTATTAAACAGCATTATATATCTGTTATATGATGTATGAAAGTACTAGTTGAGCTGGCTGCTCTGTCTTCTTCAGTGGTACCAGCACACTGACCGGTCTGAGCTTAAAACTGGTTGTGTATAGTTGAATTTCAAGCTGTATTCCATACCCTGTGCACTTCAGTCACATCACTTACTGCTGCAGAATGGTTTCCAATTGTTTATTGCCCTATAATCCTCACAGAGAATAAATTCCATGCAAAACAAGGTGCATGTTTCTAAGAGGCTCTAGGGATTTGTGTCTGATGGAAAGAATTCCAGGGAGAATGAATCGTCCGCAGCTCTCACAATAAATAGCAGTAAGAAATATATTTTACTTAGAAGAAGAAAATTGCATGTTCTGCGTTATTTTGGCATTGTTTTCTACCCCCTCCACTGCTTCTGTATAGCTTCATTTCTTATGAGATCTCTTGCACTGGAACCCTATTGAATGGTGGGTGTGGGATCAAAGTTATGTGATGTGACTCTAAATCCTTGTGAGGGTCTCTTCCTGTAGAGGAAATAGAGGAATTTCTTTCCTTCATGGCTATGCCTCTGGGAGGACAGTGGTCTTGTGATGAAAAGTGCATCTAAGAACCATCTGTGGTAACTCCTGCCCATACCTCCTTCAGGTGTGGGTCAGTGGTCACTAATGCAAAGAGCCTTTGTGTCTGCAGGCAATAGAACAGCACCGATAACTTCCCTTTAACCTCCAGTTCAAAGGACAATTATTTTTGGCAAGGAGGATGTGCACTGAAAAGGAGTAAAAAATAACCCTTTCTTTGAGGGTTCTGACATTGCTTTTTACTGACTCTGTGCCTGAAAACCTGTGTTTGTGATGGCCACATGTGGGCATCAAAATGTCATCCTTCCCATTTACTATTGGGCATCCAGCTGCTCCATTTTGCTTAGAAAGGAAGGTAAGGACTTGATTTCTTTTCCTCTTTTGTAATGTCTGTACCATCTTTATTCTCTTATGGAGCTATAAAAGGTTAATGTATGTACAGGGAGTCCTTATACCTTATGCCACAGAGATGCTCCTGTTTGCATCACAGGCTGTGGCAGGTATTGAACAGATGAACATGGAGCACAATTGGAAGTGTTGGCAAATTTTCAGGGATGATCAGAGGTGGCGTTGAGTTTCCTGACAACTTCCTGCAATTCATCCAGCTGATTCGTGTGGAATGCCATTGTCTCTCAGGAGAAGTGCTGAGCGAGCTTTTTGAAGTGGAGACTGTGAAGTCATTCCCAGATGTGTATCAGTAAGATTCATAGAACAGATTGCATCATGCGCTGATTTGCTGGTTTGGCAAAAGGTTCAGGTTGTCAACAGGCCTTTGGGTGTTGTAGGGCTGCAGAGGTGCTCATAGAGGCAGCTTGGGCTGCATGTGCTAGCAAGGGAAGAGCACAAGGAGCTGTAAGCATGCTGCAAGCAGTGACACTCACCCCGCAGTAAGGTGAGGTGCTCTGCAACCCTCAGCAGAAGGTGCTGTGCTCGCTGCAGTGCTAAGCAATATGCCCTTCTCACACCTTGAATGCAGGAGGGAACTGCACAGATTTGACATTAGCAGAGCTTCTGGTGCTCCTACAGAGTGAGCTGACCTGCTGGAGCTTATGCCGCAGAAGCAGTTCTTATTGCTGCCTGTCCTTGCAAATCAACACAAAATGCACTGCTTTCATAGCTGTACTCATACGGGTGCTCATTCTTGTTCTTGTGGTGCTTGAACCTTATTCCCTGTCTATATCTCAATCTGCTCCTCACTATTTGAGTGACATATAAAGCTACCTGTACAGGGAGAGGAGGATGTGGCACTGAGCTGCCTGGGGGGCAAGAGTTTCCTAACAGTTTTGGCACCACAGGAAACACCAGGAGGGTCCTTTCCCAGCTATAGCAGTGTATTGTAGGCACTCTCATTGAATCCTGAAACGGTTTGGGTTGAAGGGACCTTAAAGCTCATTCAGTTCCATCCCTTGCCATGGGCAGGGACACCTTCCACTAGAGCAGGGTGCTCCAAGCCCGTGTCCAACCTGGCCTTGAGCACTGCCAGGGATGGGGCAGCCACAGCTTCTCTGGGCACCCTGTGCCAGCGCCTCAGCACCCTCATGGGGAAGAGCTTCTGCCTAATGAACCAATGTCCTGTGCATAGGTCAGACAAGATCTCTAATGTGGGTCCAGACGTACTTTAGGATTTGCTCCATGCTTTGTTCTTGCCATCAACAATTGGCCAGTTCAGTGAGTCAGAAAAGAATGTTCACTCCTTAGCAAATACTGACTCGGCCTTTTTTTGTCTGCTTAACAAACACAATATTAAATATTTTAACGGCCTTGCTGGATGAGGTATGGAATGCTTTTCAGACCAGTCAAGTGGGTTTTGAGCATTAAGGCTTTGTGGTGTTAACGTCTGAAAACAAGAGTTTGGAGTCAAAAGGAAGCTTATCTAAACAGTGATTATACAGCTTTGTTTCTCTTTTATTTTAAATTCCAAATTAACTCAGGTGCAGCATCTTGGGATCACGAAACAAAGGGGAAAACAGCTGAAGGTGATTCATACATTAACGAAATGCATGAAATTCATCCGGCTGTTTATCTCTCTGCCCTTTTCCCTTTGCATCTGAATTCTTTCTCTTTATTTCCCTCCTATCCTATTTGGCACTGCTGTCCCAGTAGGTGCAAGTTAGTGCAGTTGTGCTTTTGGCGACACAAGCAGCTCAGCCTGCAGCCCCTGACTGCATCAACCGGATGGGGCATTCAGTGGGAATTTTGTCTGTGCAGAATCTGTGATATTTTATTACCTTTCTGCTCATGGAAGAGTAAATTGAGGATAATTTCACTCTTACCCAACAGACTTCTCACATGGCTTTCTAGGAAGTTAAGGGGAGTTTTACCACCTGCTCTAAGGGCTGCCATTCACCCAACTGATGCTGGTTTAGGCAGTGTCTAAGTGTAAACTTTCAGTCAGTGTAAAGCAGCTGTGGCTGCCCCATCCCTGGCAGTGCTCAAGGCCACGTTGGATGGGGCTTGGAGCAACCTGCTCTAGTGAAAGGTGTCCGTGCCCATGGCAGGGGGTTGGAACTGGATGAGCTTTAGTGTCCCTTCCAACACAAACCAGGCTGGGATTCTGTGATTCCATGATTTATAAAATGATTTGATAGTACTCCCTGTTGTACTCAAAGCACATGGCAATGGAAAACTAGATCTGTTACCTTCCAATTCGGTTTGCATATGCCTCTGCTATACAGAAGTGCAGAATTAAATCATCTCTGGTCCTTCCAAATTGCTGACACTTCTTGCTGTATTGAAAGCATTCTGTAACACTCATGAGAACCATAGCCACTTATTTGTGAGGGAGGCATTGACATGGGTGGATGATACACGAGCTGCTGTTTCAACACGTCCCTCTGTGTTTCTCAAGAAATAAAAGTTATTCAATCAAATACAAGCATTTGCTGAAGAAATCCAGCATGGAGACTGTAACACTTTGACCAGTATCTGGCCAAGCAGTTTAACAACAGTTTGTATCTTTTTTTCTCATTAAGTAAAAAATTGCTTTCAGATTACTTCTTTTCAGCTTTCCCCAGAGGTATTTTTCAACCTGGCTTCTTCCAAATAAGCTGCCTGTTTTCTCAGAATGGTTTTTGCATACCCTACAGATCCCTGTTATTTTCTCTATTCCAACTCTATCTTCTGGCCTCTTTCAAACTCAGATACCATGGACTTAGTTCCACTATCCCTGTTTCTAATAGAATATGCAAAGCAGGATCAGCCCCAGATTTGAACTCAGTGAGGACAGCTCTGAGAACAGCAATTACAGACACAGGCGTGCTCTCCATGACTTGGATGTGGCTTCCTTCCATTTCTTCTGTGTCCTGGCATGCTTGCATCACACCGGTGCTGCTCCACAACATACTCCTCTGGAAACATGTCTGAGGAGCCAGAACGCTGTAGTATTTGTCCTTTGTGTTCTGTTTTGTTTCCTGCTGTCTTTTATGTTGGTGTCCTTAGAGCCTGACTTATCAGTATTGGTCCAGATCCATGGAAGATCACGTGTGCGTTGCTAGTAACAAGTGGGGATTATTTTAGGTATCTCCATTCCAATTGTTTCATGGATCTGTTCAGGCCTGATCATTTCCACTCACCTTGACAGCTTAATTCTTATAGGAGATTCCCTTTGGCCTATAAGAAGCTCAGCCTCTCCATTTGCATTGAGTGTAGAAATGTTAATTGCTCCAATGAAAGGCTCAATTGTTCGGAATTCCAAAGTCCCTGTGATGTGCTGAGTGTCACCATTCTGTTGTCAAGAACCAGCCCCAGTATGTTATGTTAATCTTGTTCTCCCTGCTGAAATGTCCTTAGGATCTCCTTCCAGACTAAGCATTTCCTGACCGACTCTTTGCTCTCCCTTCCTCTTCCCTGTTCGGTACCTGCTCCATTTATCCATGGTCCTCAATAAAATAACCAGCTGTCCCAAAAGTGCCCTAAGACAAAGTTGTTCCCCATCCGATTTCACTAATTTACTTTCTTCTCCTCTTGGTGCATTCCTTTCTAACAGCTGTGTGAGAGAAGGGTACAGCTGCAGCCCACCCTTTAAAGTCAGTAAATGCTGACTGAAATCTCTGCTCCAGAGCAGTGATATCAGCAAAGAATTGGCCCCGAGCCCCTAACACATCAGCTAGGGAGAATGCTGGGATCTTATTGCACCCAAAACCATCCTACAAGCATTGTGCTCCCAGTTATCCAGCTTTGTTTAAACATGGGGGGTGTCTTTTGTTTCACCTGATAAAAAACCTAATTAGGAAAACAGGCTGTAGGTAGACAAGTAGGATTTAAGTGATTCATTGGCCTGAACTACCTGGTGTTTTCCAAACCAGTACAGCTTGGCTTCTCTTTGTACAGGATGCTCTGGAAAACGTGGAGCACTTGCTTCATGAGACAGAACCTCATCAAGCTGCTTTTTATTCTTTTCCAGCTTGTTTTTCCTAGCTCTTTTGGCTAATGAAACACAAACAGTGTAATCAATAAAGCCGCCTTTTCTTGTTTAAGGCACCCGAGAGCTTATGTCAAATCTTTGGAATTTGTTAGCATGATAACATTGTTATGCTCTCCTTGCTGATAGAAATATCAAAGCCAGCTAAGAATAACTCTGCAGCAGACAGAGATTTGTTTCCTGGAATGAATGCAAAAAGCATGCATGCATTGCATATGGGTTCTGACAACTAAGGGGAAAAATCAGCTGTCATAGAAATAAATGGACACTTAAAACTCCAGTCTCCCCTTCTCAACAATGGCATTTAATGAGTCAAAACACAGTGAGTTTTGCTGAACATTTAAATGGCTCTAAGATTTTTAACATCTCTTTTGTTCTTATTCTGAATGCTGTGATGGTGCACGAAACTTGTGTGGCACACAGCATTTTCCAATCGCTATTCTTCTGTTAGGAACTCCACATAAACTTGGTTTGCTTGGGAAGTTGCCACTGGAATTTGTGAGGCTTTAAGTCTAGCCTGGGATTTCCTAAAAATCAATCCTACTCATTAGGAGATGTGCAAAACAGCACTTTCCCATCACTTTGATACTCCAAAACATAATGGGTTAACATTAAACTGTCCCGTTTTCCAAAGCTGAAGGTACAGTTCTGCTTGGGAAGTTACAGAGACAGCCATCCCAAAACTTGGCAAACCATCCCTTGCTAATAAAACTCACTGGGAAGCACACAAACTAATATTCAACCACCACAAATGATGGCTGTGGGCAATTTGTCTGTGGAAAGCAGTGGAAATCTGAAGTTCAGGTGTTTGTTACAGCAGCAGCTTGGGTATCCCAGGCAGGCTGCTCTGGAGCTAACTAGGTCTGTGGTTTTGCAGTGTCTGACTGGGAACCTCTGATTAGGAAATGCAAAGGAGAAACTCCTCTTTAATTGTAACCAGACTGAAGGCTATGTATATGGCTCTCTTTGTTTTCAATGGCCTGAAAATGGGCTCTAAGTTTCCGCAAAGAACAATTTAAAACACACACACACATCTTAAAGATTAGGCACATGATGCAGCTTTATTGCTCAGGACAAGTATAGGTATTGTTGGTTTGCCTCCTTTCTTGCAAGTGTAGCACAAATACTGTAGCATTTGTATTTGCTTATAGACTAGTCTTAACCTCTGTTTAAGACCTGGAGAAGACTGAGCCTTGTTTTATACATGCAAGGGAAAGCTTGGCAATCTGGTCTGGATTCATCCTGTATTGAAAAACAATGCAAATATGAATGAAAAACTGTGTGGGTTTTTGTTTTTCACATTTATTTAATGTAACATTCTTTCCAAGCCAATTTTATGGGGTTTTCATAAGTTTGTTTGAGGGCAGAGTCATTTCCTCCCCTCCAGATGCTTTGGTTTGGCAAAAGTGACCTGGTTTATGGGGAAAACCCTCAGATTGAATTTCCAGGCACTGGGCAGAGTGGGTCACCTCCAGCAGTACAGCGTCCATCAGAAGCTTTCACCCACAGTTTTAAAGCACCC
Source organism: Psilopsiagon aurifrons (assembly GCA_025447955.1). NCBI lineage: Eukaryota > Metazoa > Chordata > Aves > Psittaciformes > Psittacidae > Psilopsiagon > Psilopsiagon aurifrons. The sequence continues at coordinate 2,879 of JAOEHY010008454.1, read as the reverse complement.
AGACTGTGGAGCACAGTCTGAATGATGGTGTCTGTGATGGCATTTGATGACTGTGAGGGTGCTGAGGTGCTGGCACAGAGAAGCTGTGGCTGCCCCATCCCTGGCAGTGTTTAAGGCCAGGTTGGACACAGGGGCTTGGAGCACTCTGCTCTGGTGGAAGGTGTCCCTGCCCATGGCAGGGGTTGGAACTGAATGAGCTTTAAGGACCCTTCCAACACAAACCATTATAGGACTCTATGAACATTTCCCAAGTCATTGTCCAGATTTCTGAAAACACCACCTCGAAGGATGTCCTGGAACGCAGCACTTCTGGAGGTACTCTGCTTAAGTACCTTTTGTCTTTCTGCAATTCAAATTCCCATTTTTCTGAGTGCAGGGTAGAATTATTGCATGCTCGAGGAGAATATCCATGTGTTGGTCCGCAGTTAGGAGCTGCCTCCCAGCAGCATGAGCCTATGTAATGTCAGGCAGCTGTAGTGTCGCTGCAGGAGCTTTGTTGTACCTGTGTCACGAAGTACTTGGCATTGCCAAAGGAAAAAGATTACTTCTCGTGAGATTTCCTCCACTTCTAAAATAGCAACCGAACTTCTCACCTATAGCTTGGTAAATGGACACGTGCATATGTGAAAAAGGAAAAGGTGGGGATATAGCAAAGAGAAAACCCTTCACTCAGATGCAAAGTCTGGGTGTTCTTGACAAACAGTTGTGATCTACACTGAAGTAGCCCAACAGTCCCCCCTAGTATAAGCCAGCCTGCTGCCTTCCGGCCTTTCCTTGAGGCTAATTGCTCCCTGGGAGCTAGGGAAGGGTGGTACTCCAGGAGAGCCACTATCCAGGATGTCTCCTGCCTCTGAGTCCTTCTCATCATCACACTCACTGCTGGGATCCCGCTCTGGAGAGCTCTTTTGCAATGCTTTCCTTTGGAGCTCTTTGATCTGGGGCTCCCAGACCTGGCACTGCAGGCTGCAGCCTCAGCCCCTGCCCTGTAATTGTCTCCCCGGGCTTGCTGGGAGGCTGCTTATCTCTGCTTTTCCTGTTGCTTTTCAGCTTGTTTCCCCTGGCCACCCCCAAGCCTTCTCCTAATGTAGATCAAGCACAGCTCAGCGTCGTGTTCTGGAGTTGCTGCCTATCTGTTTCCCTGTATTTCAATAGCAGAGGACATCTGGAGGGAAGTGGGAATGTTTTTGTGGCAAAGGTGGATTGAGATTGCGTAGCAGTAGGTGAAAGGGTTTTGGACCAATAAGAGGTGAATGGGTAAACAAGAAGAAGCATATTATTTGAGCAAAATGACCATTTTACTCCAAAACTGCTCTATTTGCTGCTGTTAGCAGGAATGTAGCTCATCTATGTCCACAGCCTTATGCCAGATTCAAGTGCTGCTTGCAAGGCAAGTCAACATGTATTTTAATGAACATTATTCTCTGTGGGTCTGCCTCCCCCTCAGGGCTGTTGTACCTGCAGAAGCGATTTGTGAAATGGTTTTCAGATGACAAAAGTGTTTTGAGTTCCCCCCAAAATGAGAGGGTAGCTGAACGCTTGTACCTGTATCAGAAATCACAGTCACTTTTTCCATGCCTGGTTTCCTGCTGCATGGGAGGCAGGATATGAGAGGGCTGCTCTCCCCTGAAACTTTAACTCTCAGCTTGATGTTAATTCTTTTTGTCAGTGTGGATGGGTGGCTGTCAGAACTGGTTGCTGGTGATGTGATAAGATGAAGTCTCCCTGTACCACTCATGGTGTGCCCCACGATAAGCTGTACCCCACAGCCCAGGTGATGTTGGTACTCTGCATGTTTTGCAGCATTTTCACCCATCATAGTATGTGATTTGGTCTCCAGGGGCCATTTGGTAAATCCTTCTATTCCCGGTACAGGTATCTGAGTTGTTAAAAGCAGCAATGAGTACATCCAGGAGAAATCCCTGCCCTTGGCTTTCAGACGAGGTTGTCCAAGCCCTGTCCAGCCTGGCCTTGATGGGGCAGCCACAGCTTCTCTGGGCACCCTGTGCCAGCGCCTCAGCACCCTCACAGGGAAGAACTTCTGCTTTATATCCAACCTAAATCTCCCTTCTTTTAGTTCTATCACCCAGGCAGATGTAGCCGCCACAGTTGAGTGTCCAGAGTTTGGGCAGTGTGAACATGCCTCTGTAGCCCCCGCATTTTATCTGAAGTATCTCATTTGGGTATTTGGTAGCAATGAATCTACCAAATGTCTTGCTGTGGGATAGACAGCATAGCCAGTTAGTGTATGGCATGTTATAAACATGATAGTGATCTCCCTGCCTACAGACTCAATTAATTCCTTGGGTACTGGCAGCTTGTACATGCAATTGGGTGTATATGTCAATGCAAAGACTTAATCACCTGTGAAGCCACTCTTTTGTGTTGTGATAAACCCATAGGAAACCAAAGAGATTAATAAGGGCAGGCAGCTAATTAGAACCACTCCATTTTCTTAGAGGTAAGGAAAACCTGTGCGTCTTTAGGAGCTGGGATTTAACTGAAGAATTAGAATGGTTTGTGCTGGAAGGGACCTTAAAGCTCATCCAGTTCCAGCCCCCTACCATGGGCAGGGATACCTTCCACTAGAGCAGCTTGCTCCAAGCCATTAAAAATTAGACTTAGACTAGGAAGGAAAAGGTTTGGGGTAGCTTTATAGCTGTAAAGAAATAAAGTTCCAGTGGAAGTTCTTAAAGAGTTTTCAAAGTTTCCTTTTAAAATCGGACCAAACACCTTCCTGAAACTTCCCAAAGTAGCCAAACACCCCGAAATTAAACTGTGATTCCTAAAACCTGAGGACCTATTTGTGTACTCCCTTAAGCATTTACCACTTAATCCGGCCGCATCCACACCCCCCCCCCACCACCACCTTTCGCACAACC
>JAOEHY010008453.1:0-43407 GCA_025447955.1 Psilopsiagon aurifrons | reverse complement strand
GTGTCCCTGCCCATGGCAGGGGGTTGGAACTAGATGATCTTAAGGTCCTTTCCAACCCTAACTATTCTATGATTCTACAATTCTTATACTACCCAGCCCTGTATCTCTTACAGTGTCACCAAACTTTTCAGCTGAAAGTTAACTGTCTCATGGGTGATACAACTTTCTCAGGTCACCAATAAATTTAAATGATGCTATGAAACTGTCTGGTGCATTTCCAGCATCAAGGATAGAAGAGAAATGACAGTGACACATCCAATACCCAGAGCTTCCGCTGGGAGGAAAATCTGCTAGACATGATCAATCAATTCATTGTAATAAGGAGCAGTGTAACCTGCTATCAGTCATTTCTGTCCTGTGCTTTATATCACGTGGATTTATAATATATGCACATGTCAGGAGACTGGAAAGGATATTACTCAGCGAGTCTTTCAGTTGGCTTTTTAAACTACAAATCATTATTATTTTGTTAACAAACCAAGGACGTGTTCACAGTCTGATGGCATTTCACATGAGTGTTGTCTCGGTAGGGCCTCCAAGCTGCACTAAATGCAAATAAAAGAAACAGCCACCTTTAACTGTTGTGTGTGCACATCCACACCTGCATGTGCATTTTCATACTCACACACAGACACTTACACAATGGTGATTCTGTTATTATTTAACCCACAGGCTCCATCTCTCCTTGGCTGAAAGGTACAGCTCCTGCCTGCAGCAGAGCTAAACTGAGTTACATCCACAGAGAGTCAAACTTCTTGTTTACAACAAAAGGTTGTTAAGGGTAACACACAGGTCTCAGGTAGAACTTGGGGTATCTCACTGCTCTCTGTGAGACACCCTATTGTGCAGCCATAACTCCAACTTCATGTCTCTGCTTCCAGCCCCTTCCATCAATGACAGCTAATTAGGTGCTGCAGGATTAACTTTAATCTTCCACCTGTGTACCCATGGTGACTAAATGCAACTAATCAGAAAGCAATTCCAAGCACACCGGTAAATCTCACCATGGACCAGTGAGAGGAGATGCTGTAAGGAGACAGGGATGGGATTAATCAGGACATGGGAAGCAAGGACAACAGAGCAGGAGCTTGATGTCTTTGCCTGCCTTGGAATAAGAAAACTGCTCTGAGAAAGTGTTCCTTTCACAATGCAACATCTCACTGCAGTCAGGACACTGGGCACAAAGGCTGTTCCCTTTCAGGGTCTAATTGTAGTTCCTCAGGATCTATGGCATGTGCATGTCTAGGCAATGCCCACAGTGCTCTGAAGGAGGGCTGAAGCTAATTTGTGCCTTCTCTGCTTGCAAACACCCACTGAAATCCTGCAGCAAAGTCCATGGCTGGATTTAATCCCGTTACTCAGCAAACCCATTTCCTTTATCCCCCCTCTCCCCACATGATTCTATGTTGCGTTACATATCACTGAAGTACTGATGCTTTGGGAGGAATATTAATATTAAATACAAATATAGACATTACAACCAAAGCCATCTGTTCCTTTCTGTCAATTACAAATCTATTCTACTCATTCTGTGCTACTCCAGCCTTGCGTTTTCTCCTAGAGCCTCTGTCACTGTGGCATCCCAGCCAATATGCAGATACACAAATTGGCCTCCAATTAACTCTACACAGGGATTCAGATCAGCCTGACAAGGGATTGCCAATAGCAAGGAAACAATTATCTGAGCTCTTACTGTCTGTAGAGCCAGATAGAAAATATCCTGATGGATACTGAAAGGGAAACACATCACCAGGGCAATGCAACTGCCCATTCATAGCACTCTGAGTGCTACATGGAGACAAACTGGTAAGGTAAGAATCACATCTCAAGTGGAACACATGCTGCTCTGAATTCAGGCAACTGACCACCTTAACCTGGCCTGAGACAAGTGCAGGTCTTTGGAGACAAAGCAGAAAGGCATTCAGACAACTGGTAAACCAGGAGCAACTAAAGGCCCTTCCCTTCCCTTTAGGGACTGCGACTTAAAGCTCCAGCTAGAACAGCTGCAGTAATACTTCCTCACAAGCACCACGGAATCGCTTTTCCCCTTCTCATTATTTCTATTTCCTATTTCTACACAAAACTCCAACAGGAAGAGGTCACAAAAGATTGGGACAGAGATAGGCTTCAGCAAGCAGAGCGGCAAACGCTATTTATAACCCTTCTCCTGAGGTCGCTGTAAATGCAATTTACAACCCTTTTCCCTCCCCGTTGACCTGTTCCCTCTCACAGGCATCTTCAACTTTCCTAGCCTTGTGTCCTCTCTAAGCCACACCAGCCTCATCCCTCCAGCAAAGAGCAGATGCCAGACTCCCCCTCAACCACCCCACAGGATCACTGCTCACGCCTACGTGGGATGGCCAAGCTGCTCGATTCTGCCCCAGGCAGTAACAGTAGCTCAGGAAAGCTCCCTCAGTTCCTCTTTAGGTAGCATGGAGCAACAGAGCCAAAACCCAGCAAACAAAAGTTCAATCTGTCGAGGCTCAGAATAGAAACAAGCCTGAGCTGTCACAATATTGGTTCCTGGGGCTGCAAAATTTGCATACAACTCCCTTCTTGGGTGTTTTCCCTGCATAAGGAAATAAATAAGCATTATTTCCTTATTATTAAATAATTAATTAATTCTAAGCCGGACGCAGAAGAAACTCCTGGTTAGACACGGATTTATAGAACCGAAGGCTCAGGCTTGCTTCACTGCTCCATGGTCCCCAGGGACAGATAGTCAGCCTCTGCATCTTTGCCATGCAGCTGAGGAAGGAGTTACAGCTAACATCCTGACACCAAAATGTACAGGAATTAACCCAAAAAAGCATCAAAGGCAAATTCAAAGTAAGTCTGAAATATAAGAATAGAGCAAACCGACGCCTCTCCCTAAAACTGGAGCATCACCTGAGGTACCAGTTCAAGGAAAGACCGCAGGACGTGCTTAAGTCAGCCTTCGCTAAGCAGCAGTTTTCTGATGACGCTGGAAGTTCAGCATATGAGCTCTTGACCAACAACCCATGACACACGATTGACATTCACCTGGCTTGCTGCAAATTTGCGTCCAAAGCAGGATTCATCTGCAGGGGCTGGTGTTCCTACTAGTATCAGAAAAAGGGAAATTCTGATAGTGGTACCATGCGCTGAAATGGGTGAGAACAGCCCTGATGTCAATATCTGCTCTGTACTGCTCTTTTCAGCTTCTAAATACAAGATCTGAAATGAGAGCCTATGAAACATCTTACAGTTGAGTGTTTCGCTTACATGTGCTTCCTTATGACACACAATATCAAAGCACACCTTGGGCAATCTGGTGATCCTCATAGCACCTTTCTATGGAAAATGAGTGCTGCTCTACTCAATTCAATTTTGCACAGGAGCTCAGACCCAGGGTAGTTAGGCCCATATTTGCAAAAGATACTGAAGAGCCTTGCTCCTATCCAGGCACCTATTACTGTAGCAGCTGAGCTCCTGACTAGCATAGAGTCCTGTCCCAAGTGCTGTGAAAAAGTGACACACAAGAAAATCAAATGCAGGTCTCCTGAGGGTCTAAGGACTGGAGCAATTTGCTCCTTAAGAGCATCCTAAATCTGGAATGCCAGTCTGTCTTGCCTGAAGGACTGGTGGAATTTAGGTGCTTTTACTGTGGGAGGAAATCTCCTTACAGCAGCCCCTACTATGGGAATCCCAGCCAGCACTTCAGGAGAGCTCCAAGATGCAGTAAAATAGAAACATTCAGCTTTCCTGACAATCCATCCGCTTTCTTGCCAAGGAAAGCTCATCACATAAAATCAGGGGTATGGGCTTCTCTAGCCAATTAGACAGATAGATAGTGCTGCTAAATCTGGTTTTATTGAGCAAACAAGCTTGCCTTTGAAGGTAGCGGGTGCTGTCCAAAGGCACTTGGCATGCGGGCCGTTACGGCAGGCCACCAATATCATCCATCTTATGTCAGCCTGTGTGGTGGAGCCAGCACAAGGTTTATGTGGCCTAGATGCAAAAAATAACACACTGAGAGGCAATGCACCCATAAAGCAGCTGATCTCCAAATACTGCTGACTCTGCATTTCTCAGGCTAACATTAGCATGGGTTTCCACGGCATCTTCCCACCACTGACCACAGTGCACACTGCAAGCACTGAAGCTTTAAGCAATCCTATATATAAGGAGGGACAAGTGGAAACTAAGAAATGTCTCGCAGGCATCACATATTTGTACCTTGCAGTGGGCAACCAAATGCATTCTTAATTGGCTCTGAAAAGCACAGGCATAGCATGGTTGTATTCCCATTTTTCTCCACAAACTGCACCCATTTCAATAGTATCAAAGATGCCCCAAGTCAGGAGTCTGGAAGTTTGTTTTCCCCATTTAACTGAGTCTGAATGTCTCCCTTCACTGTCCAAGGAGAAAGGAAGGGTCTCCAGAGGATGGTTCACATCATCTCAGAAGGCTCAATGCCACCTAAGGGTCTTTTAAGATTAAATCACTTGGGATATCAAACTCATTCGCTCTGAAGACTGGAAGGAGGGAAGGGAGGAGGGAAGATTGTTTGAGTTGTGAGGCATTCTCAGTTGAAAATCAAAGGATATTTCATTCTGAAATATCAATTCAACCGAGATGGCTTGCTTTCAACCTAAAAGCACACTTGTCCAAATGCATTAGAAAGTATTCCTTTTAACATTGAAGACTTCAAATCTTCAAGAAATCCAAACAAACAAACAATACAAAACTAACCCAGTGAACATTCTTCTCTCATTTCACTCATTTAAACTACTGCAGACTTACAATTTTGTCAAGACTCAGACTATAACATCACAACCCCCATGGCAGTTCCCCTTCCACATGAGACGGAGAGAACCCAGCCAAAGCTTTATTGTATCAGATGGAAACACCATCAGTTCTAATTCATCATAACACCCAATGCAGAGATAAACTCAAGTGACTTCAGCGTCTCCTGCAGCACTCAGGGAGACTCCATGGATGGAGCAGCCCTGCCAAAGCCACTCCATGTCTTTCCAACCTGTGACCTCGCACATGCCTTTCTCTGTGCAACGTCCTATATCATTTATTCACAATTTGTCACACTCCAAACAACTGTCTCCCTAATGCCATAATTCAGTGTTTGTAATGAAACGCTGTAATTAGTCTCATCTCAACTAAAGCAAATCAATATACAACCATGCACTGCTAGGCACACAGATAGAGAAATAATTATGAACCCTCCACCACTGACTATTTTCCGCACATAGGCATAGGCACAGAACCGAACACAGGAAATCTCAAATCTACCCGCTTTACACCTCAGGCAGGACTGGAAAATCCAATAGAAGAGATGACAAAGTCAGCAAAGCTCCTGGGAGGTGCCTGAAGAAGAAATAGCTTTGTATCTCTGGGGTTCGTAAGCAGAAGGAATAAAGCGCTAAATCAAACCCTCCATTAGCAACCCATGACTCCTTACTTCACCACTGCCTGCACATTGGTCTCTTAAGGAGATCTGTGACTGTAGGCTTTCACCTCCACCCTTTATGAAGATTTTGCAACACCTCAATTTAAAGGCTGAGACATCTTTTGTTTAAATACATAAGCAAAGGCAGAGAGCAAAAGTCATGTGCTGGCAGATTATCAAAATGGGAATGAGGTTGTTTCCCAAGAGTAATTCCCTCTTCTGTCTTATTCTTTCATACGATAGATGCCCAGCCGAAGCAAACTGCTACAGCCAGGTTTCAAATCCCAGGAAAAATGTTGTCTCTGATGGCAAACCCTGACTAGCAATGAGACACAGCTGCTCTGTCAGGAGTCATTAGGATGAAGGATTACCAGCACAGCCCATCTGCCCAAGCTTGGGGGTTTGCTTTGCTTTTTTATATTCTGATATACGATGCTGCAGTAAATCATGACAAAATTAAACCCAGGAGTGACCTCTCCCTTTGGGGCTGAGCTGCCCTCAGGGCATCATTACCCCCACTTCACCAGACATGCAGATTAAAATAAAACCCCAACCTGACCTGGTGATCTATGAACAATGATTCAGCACAATATTAACTGTGTGGCCAATGTGTCCTCCTTAGAAAACATAAACAGTGTCAAATAGAAGGGAGGGCTAAATTAATATCCACGATCAGGGCTGCATTAATTCCAAATCCCTTTCGCTGTCCAAATACATTACTGTGATTCACAGAGACAGCCTCAAAGAAGTAAGTGCCTCTACGTTATTACAAAGCACAATGTTAGGTGCTTGTGAGTCATCCCAGGAAGACAGAGGATGGCATTAGTGATCTAATTGACCCTTACAGATAAACATGCATATGAAGAATGGCAGGGCCATCAGCAAGCAGCGGTGTGTGCAGAAGTCAGGCCAGTGGAGAGCAGAGGAGGAGTTAAGATCTTTTCCCTGTGCAGAGGAACACGGTTGTTTGCTCAATGTGAAAGCTGTGGCCAGGAAACAGAGTTGCTGGGGGATGCAGATGGATTCAGGCATGAGCATCTCCTAAGAACAGCTCAGTTGTGCCCATTGCAAGGGCCACATCCTTCTCATGGAGACCATGGGGCTATGTGATAGCAATGCCCTGTAGAGTGGAGGAAAAAAGTGTAATTCCAGGATTATCTTTGGGTTTAAAGCAGGTAAGCGCTTTACAGAAGGTACCTAATAAAGAGGCACATCCTGACAGTGCCCATCATGGAGGTGCAACAAAACCCACCCTTCTTGTGGGTTTGAGAGGTGCCTCACCAAACCTTATCATTGCAATGGAGTGGGAGAAGTCCTCATCCCACTGACACAGAAAATGGTCTTCATTGCCTGAGCGTGGTCATAAGTGCACACTGGAGAACACTGGGGCACATCCTGGCTCCTCTTCTCCCCCATGTGAAAAGAGACCCAGCACACAGCAGACAGGCAAATCCCATTTTCAGAATTCCCTGCCAAGAAGCAATGTATAAGTGTCAGTGGCTCAGTCCTGCCTGCCGATTTAGGACTTCGGTTTTGTAGACAGAAGTGGGTGCATCTGTGCTATTAAATGCTCCTCCTGCATCCTGCACAGACAGCAAGCTTCTGTATTTTGAAACAGTAATAATATAGCTGACTTACAGTTGTTTGCACAAGGCCTTTGCATTTACAGACTCAGCATGGTTCTTAAGGAGGGAAAAATGGTGTGAATGATGCTACCAGGCATATCTATTTTTTTCAAGTTCTATCTATTTTTTTCCTTCTCCAACCATGTTATCCAAATCATAAGCTGTATCATGTTAGATGATGGTAAACAAAAGCAGAAAGCAGCTTTTTGGTGTCTTTGCCTATGAGAAACTCATTGTCAAGCAAGATCCCACCTTTGGGGGAGTGGTGAGAAACCTGCAACCTTTAAGGCACAGTTGATATAGGATATTTCCACTCACGGGTGCTTTACCCGCCTATGTCCTGGGCAGTAACATTGCTCCCACAGGGGTAAACCATCTGAAGACACTCCATGTAGTGCAGAATGTGAATTAGCAGCTGAACACCTAAATCTTTGCTGCCATTTGGCAACAAGCAGAGAGCAACATTCTTGGTAAAACCAGACATAACTGATATTGTGGGCTATGCATTGGTGTAAGGGGTAGGATGGCTTGAAGGCCACACATGTGGGACTGAGGAAGGTGAACAATGAGGCTTCTTTCATCAGACTGAGCTGAAAGGGAAGAAGTTGCCCACAGAGCTATATGTGGGGTCATGGGAGAGGCTCTCTAAAAGAAGGGTGCTCACACATTTGCTCACACAGATGGGGTGTTTGCCATGTAATTACTTGTGTCTGGAGATCACGGATTTAATACAACCCAAATTGGGTGGCTCAAAGAACAGAATTTTTTATGTAATTGGATAATGATAAAAGTACAAAGGTTTTCTAGTACTTTTATGCAAGCAAAATTTGTCCTTTTACCTAGAAGGATCTTACATATAATTCTTCCTGTTACAAATGGTCTCATTATTCAATATTGTCGTTCACATAACCATAATCCTTTCATCCCAAGGAAAAAAAAGTGCTCTTTTATAAGCACACTCAGTCACAGCCTCCTGCTGAAGCCCTAATGAACCAGAGTGAATTAATGGAAATGAACGTGAGACCAAACAGTTAAAGAATTATTCTTCATAAGCAGAAATTTAGGCAGGAAAGAGAGGGAGGCACAGATTTATTGGCATATCAAACCCTACTAAAAGTCAGGGAATGCATAATAGCTCTTAAACACAAGAGCTCGGGTTGGGAGGTAGATACAGGAAGATTAGGCAGGGGAGTCTGTGCTCCTTAATTTAAAGAGAGAATCCAGTTTCCAGCAATTAAACAATTTGATTTTCCAAAGCAAAGACAGAGGTTGGTCTAAATTAAGGACCATTTTAAAGACAGCTGCTTTGGTGGTCTCTTCTTTAGGTGAATAACACACTTCCCTTAGGAGAATACCATGAGTTTGTAAAGAAAACTCTCCTGGATTTAGGACATGCTTTCATGAGTACCCATGCATGTGAGAGAGAAAAGACTTGTCTTAGAAAGGATTAACTCCTCAGGTCAAATAAGCTTTAATACATGACTAAGGATCCTCTGAAGATTTATGCAGGCAGGAAAGGGGAAATAAAAAAGACAACTGGCTTTTGCAGGCCAATGGGCACAGTGGCTGAATGAGGTCTGCCTAATGCTTGGATAAGATCTGTAGCCCCAGGTAATCTACTTTCTGTTAAATAGATTGTACTCAGCACAAACATATCACATTTGTAAGCTTAATGCTAAAAGGCTACACGTGAAAAGGCAGAAAATAAATTGTTCTGGGAATAGGAGCAGGGGGAGAACTGTAGGAATAATAACTGGGTTTCAAGTTAGGAGAGGAGGTTCTTAGTATTCACCAGAGACTGATCACCCTGCAAAGAACATCCTACCTAAATACAACCAGGATACACAGCCCCCCAGAGAAACCCTTAACATCTAGTTTTGCCTTCTCCAGATTTCTTTTTCACTCATTTAAAAAATGAAGCTTGACTACCACAACGAACCAGAATGTGCTGCTTCTGAGCTTCCCATGCTTTTGCTAAGCAGGGAAACACCTGGGTCCAGGGAATTTCCACTTTTAACAGACTCAGAAAAAGGCCACCATCCAAATCCACTAAGTCAGTAACTATCTTGCAACCAATTTCAAGCAGGCTAACCAAAAAAAGAAAGGTCTCACTTGGGACCAAACCATACGATACACCAAACACTCTTCACTTCCACAGTGTTAGAAAGCTGTACCCTTTAAAGGATGAAGCTCCCACAGTACGCCTGGGATTTGATCCGCAGGTCATCCTGCCAGTGGGGATTTGGCATTCCCATCACTTAGTAAGAAAAAAATGTAATATGATCTCTGAACAGAAAATCAGCGTTTGATAAAACATCTGCTATTTGTTTCTCAAGTGGCTGGAAGAATCCTCTGCTTTGCTGGAGAACAGCTCATGCTTTGCTATTTTCTGTCTGACTGCATTTGCCGCATTTCTGGAGTCCTAAGTAAGCCACACTGAGCAAAGTGAAGCTGACAGCACGTACCGCGCTTTGTGAAGCTATAAATCTAGTGCGGACAGAGAAATGAATTGAGAACGAAAAACATCTTTTAGAAGGAAAAGTTCTCCACACAGGAAAAATGCTCCTAAAGTAGATGCAAAATGGACAAACCAACCCGGCCAGATTTCAGCTGTTCTGGAGCCCCAAAGGAAAGCAGAGCAGATTGGCCTGAAAAATCGCAGACATTGTCTGCTGACAGGGAAATCAGTGATTAATAGCCACCTGTATCTGTCACTTTGGTGCTCTGTATCCCAGCAACCCAGAGTGGAGATGAAGGTTACAGCATCCCACCATCAGAAGGACTCGTACCTACTGTGCCCACTCACACACCATGAAGATGTCATTCCTGATGAGGCATATATTGCTATTAATATCAACTGAAGTTTATGTGAACTTATAGGGACCAAGATGCAGCTTTTATAATCATCAACTGCAAAGTGATAAGTATGGGGAAGGTTGTCCAAACATTTATAGCAAGTCCCCAGTGTTAGCATCCACAGAGAACAGTCTGGTGCAAAAGGAAAAGGGCTGGATCACAGAATCATAGAATAGAAACATAGAATCATAGAATAGTTAGGGTTGGAAAGGACCTTAAGATCATCCAGTTCTAACCCCTTGCCATGGGCAGGGACATCTCACACTAGACTATGTCACCCAAGGTCCTGTCCAACCTGGCCTTGAACACCACCAGGGATGGAGCATTCACAACTTCCCTGAGCAACCTGTTCCAATGCCTCACCACCCTTACAGTAAAGAACTTCCTCCTTATATCCAATCTAAACTTCCCCTGTTTAAGTTTTAACCCTTTACCCCTTGTCCTATCACTATAGTCCCAGATGAAGAGTCCCTCCCCAGCATCCTTGTAGGCCCTCTTCAGATACTGTTATGAGGTCTCCATGCAGCCTTCTCTTCTCCAGGGTGAACAGGATCACCTGTAACTCCGTACGATACTCAGTGTTCCCTGCACCCAGCAAGAAACCAAAAGCCCTGCCACACCACAGCTTCACACACAGCAAACTCCTCACCATTTGAAACACAAAGCAAAGACTTTGTGTATGTGACATTACCAAGGGACAAGCCAAATATGAACTCCAGGAGATTATCATTACAGTGTCTGGGCAGGGATGTTCACACTCCCCGAGGTCAGGAGAAAAGGGACCAGTGGTACCCATTTTGAACCCCAAAAGGAAGAAACCCCTCTGGAGCAGGAACTAGCTCCATAGAGAATTACACAGCTGATCCAAAAGGGGTGAAGAAGAGGAAAGCTCCATGCCCAATTGCCACTCTTGAAATGCTCTGGTGACAATGTTTAATAGCAACATCATCTTCACTGATTTCATGGTATTTTTACACTATCCAAATTATAAGACTTCAGGTCTATCACCCACCCTCACTCCTTTGTCGAGCTGGGAATACATGGCATGACTAGACATGTAAGAACACACTGAAGACAAGGTTTATTATAGCTGGAACTACTCATACATCCTCATAATTTTAATGTATTTTAGTCTTACAGCATCTTTTGACGCTGTTGCAAAGCCAGCTATAATAAGAGCAGCTCTACCTTTTCATCATGAGGATGCTGCAACACAGCCACAGAAATAAGAGGAGGTGCTGTGAGAGATGGATGGAGGGAAGGACATGAAGCAGTTCAAGAAACCTCTGAACTCAGTAGAAAAGCTTCCCTGCCTTCAGCACACTTTGAATCCATCCTCCTTCAGTGTAACTTGAGGACAATTTGCCTTTCAGACTTTGTTAAAATAAAACCTAAAAACATTTGTTTCAGAGCTCAAAACTGTCTTAGAGTTCAACTGAGGAGAGCAGCTTTCTCATTTCTTGTCGACTTCAAGGACAGCTTCAGTGCTTTTCAGGATTGCCACACTGCAATTTGCAAGTATCTATGAATTTCCAGGCTCCTAGCCCAACTTGGCTTCACTTGAAGTTTCTTATCAGTTTCCTGTTAGTAGTAAGAGTTTCCTTCCTTGGATTTCCCTCATGTGATTTTCTTTTAACTCCAAAGTATGATTCAATAAGCAAATGATAACTGTGTTCCTTTAGCGTCACTTTAATAAAGTCTTGTGAAACTTAAAGAGAGAGATCATAAATTCAGTACAATTCCCAACTTGTTGCACATCAGACATGAGATCTTACTTAGACTGGTGAAAGTGTTCTCTAAACCAAGAGTCAATTATTTACTGAAATAAAGGGTATCTATATATAGCACACTTGTACATCGCAAAAATGTAAATGGTCTGTAAATGCAATGTTCCAAGAGAGTGATGAGAGCTTCCAATGTACTTCATAGCTTCATAGACAAGGGTCTCACCCCACAGCTAGAAACCGCTCTGGTATCATCACCAAGTTATTCTTCAACAGAACAGAATCTGGTTGCCAATATTTGTCTTTATCTTTGTTGCCTGTGTTCTTGTTCTTTAAACAAATTATTTGCTCTATTTTGATAGCTCCTATCTACAGGAACGGTCTGTAAAATGACCCCTGGTGCATTTGCATTCAATTTAACACAACTAAATTTCTGCTCCAAAGACCAAGCAGTGAAAAATGACAAATCACAAAGATTTCTGCAACTCTCGTGATTAAAAGAAATTTCTTCAATATGAACCCACTCTGCTACATCTTTACTGAATTTAAAACTTGTCACAGTGCTTTTTTTCCTAGAGCATGCATTCTTCAAATGAAAATACAGAGTCAAACTCAGTATCAAAATGCAATTTCATTTGCACCACTGAAGGCAATAGAGTTTCCTTTCGGCTTGATCCAACAGCACATGACAAAGAAAAGAGGGAGGGGGGGAAACCCAGAGGCTTATGAATAGCAGAAATCTTCTCCAGCTTTCTTCAGGATTGATTCTCAAGGTTAATTGGTCTTTCATGTACAGGTGACTTGCAGGAGCTGGCTCTTTAACTCTGTAAAGTTCAGTTCATAAAATCATTTCTATACCCAGCTGCTATAGCAAGGGAGGAAGCATGAGACTAACAGAGAAAGGAGATAAATGAAAGGATTATAAGAAGGAAGAATAAGAACTAAGATGGAGGCAGACAGCAATGTCATTGCTGCCAAAGAAAAGGTAGGGGATTGTTTTAACTATAAGGAATATCTTGGAGAGAAACATATTATATTAGCTATCATTACATATTCACTAAACTAAGCACAAGCAGATAATATTGCAGCATCGTTACACGAAGCCAACAGAACAGACCACATTCATGGCCAGCCTCATCTTACAATACTGAATTTTACATTAAGCTGGTTTTCCTCCAACAGGAATTGTTTTTCTCAGCTTTTCTCAGTGTTTCTGAGCAGCACACAAAGGCAGCAGGTAGAACGATCCCTTTGGCTGCAAAACACAACATCCTCAACAGGAACAAGGGTGCATTTTCCTTATTAATTTAATGATCCTGAAACTGAAACACCACCTGTAATTGGCCCTTCATCTCCACTATTGTGAGAGGCAGACTCATTAAAGTCTTCCTGGCTTCAGACACAGGCAAGAGCTGTTATGTTGGAAGGGAACAAAGCTTTCAGCTCCTGAGCAGCTTTAGCAACCTAGGGTGCCACAAGAGCTGGACCTACATGGATGCCACGACTGACTGCCCCTGCTCCCTGGATCCACCACAGCATATACACATGCCTTGATAAAGCAACATGAAAAAGAGATAAAAGCTGTGTCAAGATTGTTTTGGTAATTGTCTTACCTGCACTTGCAAGGGTTTCTGAAAGAGAGCAGCTCCATCAACAGTGTCCCTCAGGACACTTGTATTTGACTAGATGGTCTTTAAAGTCCCTTCCAACCCAAGCCACTCTATGATTCTATGACTTGGACAGCCCAAATCCACCCCAGCTTTCCAGGAAAATACTTTTATGTCACAAGAGGAGAAAGATGACTCTTGGAAAGCCTCCATCATTGCCACCACAGGATGTAAAGATGAACTCAGAGTCCAGGAACCAGTCCCAGGCACCCTGGTCACCTCAAACTGGTCACCCCATAAAAACAGATGTCCTCATCTCATCCTGTTTGTATTTCAGGCAGTTCAGCTTCAATTCACCACTCAGGGGGGCACAAACAGCAGAATAAAACTGATGTCATATTTTCCCCTCTCCATTACAACCACTTGAAATCTACTTGAATTTGAATTGAATTTTTTAATTGAGTTTGAATCAAATTTGAATTTGGATTGATATTTTTCCTAAGCTATTTATTTACACCCTTCATCACTGGCATCTTTCATTATTCAAGAAAAGCCACCAAAAGACAGACTGGCACTTTCTGTCACCAAACTGATCCCTGTGCTGCTTGTCAAATTTTGCCTCTTGTGCTGTCACCCTGTATTCATGGATCTTTTTAACAGTCCTCATTTCCAGTTTCTGCTTTGTACTGGACGTGTCTTCTAGATTATTTTTACTACAGATAGTTAAATTATTCACTGGAAGTCATTTTTACTGGTTAATATAATCCTTCCTTCCCTTAGAAGTCATTAGAAAGTCATTTTTTTTATCATTGGTAGATATCAGCTAGCATGCAGGAACCGAGTCATCGGCAGAGCATTCCGCTTGCAGTTACACGGTAGAGCACTCCAGCATATGTCAACATTTCCATATCCTCTGTTTAAACCAAAATATAGACTATACCTCTAGTATCCAGCCCAACCTCAATGTTTCATAATGGCTGACGGATCAGGGCCTAGATTCTCTATGCTCTCTTACAGTTGCATGCCCTGGTTCATGTTGTATCAGAACTTTTACAGAAGTGTGGACAAAAAGCTGCTTAAGTATCCAGGAACAACCTGTAAAAGGGATGTAAGAAATTATTGGATTTCATTGCAAATTTGGCCAACATTGGCTCAGTCCCCTCCTGAGTAAAGCAATGCAATTCTGCTGTAAAGACACATCCAGCTGATTAACTGCATATGGCCGACTCTTGTGCAGAAACAAGGATGAGTTTCATGTCCTTTTAATTCATGCACAGCTAAAATCTTAAACAAAGAACAAAGAAAACGCTAAGGGTGTAAAAATAGTTTACTGGATGCTCTGTCACTAAGTTACACATTTAGCAATCAGATATCTCCATGCCATGAATTATTCCTTCTTCCTCAGTGTTTCCTGTAAGTTACCCTCATCAAAGGAAATGTTAAATAGAAATGCTTTTTGCTCTGTGAACTAGTTACCCTGCTATGAATCTCTGTCTGGAGATGTCACTGCTTTGTTTATAGCTCCTCGGCCACTTATCAATCCATGCAATAGGATTCAAAGCACAGGCAGGGTTTGCTTTACGAGCGGGTTTCAATGCAACATGATAGCAAGTGCTTTATCATAGGACAACATGAGCTATAGTCATCCTCATCTACTGATTTGTCTTTATCAGAAAAAGCAATGAAATTTGTCCGACATCATTTGTTTGTGTGAAATCTGTGATTTTGCTCTTTGCTAGGTAACGATTTTCTCTCCTCCATTATTTGTTACACTGTTTTAGTCAGGTTTATGAGCCAGTGATAGCCAAGACTGCTTTTTTTTTTTTTTCTTTTTGAAAAGCAATACAGCATTGTTTTTTTCATTTCTCCGAATTCTTCATCACTCATAATCATACTAAACTATACATTAACTGAATTTGTGGTTTCTACATTCAAATCCTCCTTCCAATTATTGTACACTTTCTAATTATTTCCCATAAAGATAATTCACAGGTGAGTATCCCTTCATCATAAAATACTGCAGACATTATCAGTAATGAAGTTAGCGTAAACATTATTCCCTCTTCTCTAGGAGACTAAAAGCTCTCTGCATTTCTTTCGCATGTTTTGGCTAACATCACCTATTTTATATAATACATATAATCCCTCATTTTTGTTTGCTGTTTTCTCATGTCAGTCAGAGATGCCTCTTTATACCTTCATCTAGTTGTTTACATTTCTCAGTGCAGATATTTTTATCCCCACTGTTTTGACAATAACATTGCTTTTATTTCTTTTTATGAAGAGCTCTGATTAGGTGGTCCATAGTATGTCAAGATAAACCTTATGCCCTTTATTACCACTGGCTTTTTCAGCTAATCCCTGGTAGTTCCAGTCCCAATGAAAGCATGGGCATGCTGTAGAAATCCTTGATGCTCTGCCCTCAGCATCGCAGCCCACAGAGAGCTGTTACCAGCCCATCGAGGACTGGTAACATCCATACTCAGATACCACCAAAATCATGACCAGGATCATCAGTGGATGAGGTTCTGCAGTCCAGTTTTGCACTGGTTAATTTTATTTAAATTATTTATTAAAATATTTATTAAAATCCTTTCTAAGAAGAATCTCCAAGTCTTGCTGCATACACAGATCACATGAAAGCATCCTTTTGGTGCTAGCAACTGCATGTTGCAACATGCCATAGCAGAGTCCACTGAATTAGATCACCAAAGAAAAAGCCAAGTTACAACAGCAGCACAACGCAGGCTGCAGACTCTTTTTCAGCCATACCCACCCTATACCTCACCATGAAAAATGCATTGCAGCTTGAAGAAAATCTATAAGCAGCTGTCTAGTGAAATTTTGAAATGTTAATATTACTTAAACTGGATGTCTTTCTTAGCCCTGGTTTTCCTTTTAGTTACCTGAAGGTAAACAGCTTCACTATATCCCAGTCTTTAGGCATTATTTTAAACTGCTGAAGAAATTATGACTACTGAAATCATTGGAGTTAGGCTATCAAATCCATCAAAGATGTGGTCATTGGCTGACAAACGAATATGGCAGAGATTGTTATTCATGGCAAGAACATACATAGCTTCTAGGCTAAAGGAGACTCTCTTCACACTGACCCAATAGAACCGAACCTAACCAAAATGAAAAAATAATGGGCATTTTTGATGGAAACAATTTCTTGAGTCACATTTCTTAAAATGATCAATCTACTGAGCAGCACTGATTGCCCACACCACCATCAGTAAGTCTGAATCTGTGCCTTCCTCTTAGAAGCTACCATCTCCCTTATGCGACACGTGCTTCATTAAGGACATAGAGAGCCAGACACAATGACTAATGGCCTCTACTCAAGCAAGGCATCCCACTGACTTCAGAGAAATTACCCATGTGAGCCAGAGTTGCTGAAAAACACCATTTCTCATCAACTGCTGCTTTCAAACATATTAATCTTACTACAGCTGCTCCTTTTTAAAAATTGTTAAGAGATTTACTGATGGTGGAATTGGATTATCTAGCACAGATTGACAACCTAAAGGCTGCGGACTCTTCTTTAGCCATGTAAAAGAATGGGAAGCCATGTGGTAAGGTCTGTCCATAGCACAAGCGGGTCTGAGAATCCCCAGGATAATATGAATGGGCAGATCGTTCCTTAAGTGATACAGTCCACAGCTGACATTTAACAATAAAAATAGCATCCCTTTTTTTGCTAGTGCCCTGCCACCATACTTCTGTCATGGAACTAAAGATTTGGCATCTACAGCATCCACCCTCCAGAACTATGCTGCCTGGAAAAAAAGAATGGAGACCATACCCCAAAAAGACAGATGCCTTTTCCATTAATTTAGGAGTGGTTTTCCTTAAGTTCTGTAGGACTGGCAGGACTAATCCTTACATGCTCCATGCTTCCCTACTCGACTCCATATGCTACAGACACTTCACATTTTTTGCATGCTACCTTTTTTATCTCTGTAGTACCATCCAAGAAGATACAGGAGGAACACGTTCAACCCTGCACCCATTCAGAAACTGAACTTGCTGCTGAGCAATGAATGCAGCAAGATGAGAAGTGACCAAATGTGAAACAGGTAACTGCAAAGCACAGGCATGATACAGCACTACACTTCATATGCATCCACAGCCAAAGAGCTCTATAACATACAGGGATGATACTATATCACATAAAAAGAATTCAACAAATAACTACCAGTAAACGACAGCTTATTTTAACCAAAAATAAAGGGGGTTTGTGTCGAATTTTATCATCTCCAAAAGATTATTTCTGCAAAGTTTGTTAGAGTATATACTAGTTTTAACATGGCATTCATTTATTACATGTATTAATGTTTTCCAAGTATGCGTTACCCTTTTACGTACAAGAGACATTTCTATTCCCAGAAAAGATCATTTTACCTTGACATTTCTAATTAAATGAAAAACATTACTCATAGATAAATGATAGTGCAGATGCTCTTTTCTGCATGGCAGAAGGGAATAGGGAATTACTCATGAGTATGTATTGAAATGAAACTACTAGACCTGTCCACAACATGCACATCTGGGTACCATAACAACTAGAGAGTCACTGACTCACTCATTTTCCACCCACTCTTCTCCAATATCCCATTAAATCAATTGTAGGGCTCTCTTTTTCTTCCGGAGCAGTCCTGTAATGAGTAAGTACAATGAAAAGGTGTATCTAAGAATGAACACTCTTGCTCTTTGGGCTGTAGGTAGCTTTGGTTGTTACCTTAAGTTGTATATTAGTTGTTCCCCGAACACAAGAAACTGCCACAAGCAACCATTTCACCAGCATGGTTACTCATAAAGGTACAGAAGAGTGAGTCAGGGCTGTGACTCTCTATTAGATGTCTGGGAGGGTTGAAGATAACTGGCTTATAAACACTCTAGGTTTTACTTCCTTGGATATTTCACAACACAGACTGTAGGCTTTGGCTTTGCATTAGGGAAAGGCATGTTCATTAGTGTTTAGAGCAAGCACTAGGAATAGGGCCTACAGCTCCTGATCCTCCTTCCGCCCCCAGCTTGAGCTGTTGTGTGGCTAAAGAGAACCACTGGGCCTCCCACTTAAATCTCTGCATTTCTAATACCTTAAAAGCATACTCATTAGAGCCTTTTTCCATGGGACACAGGGATTACAAGATATATGTGCACACATAGGTTTGTTAATGTCCTAATATGCCAATGGTTAAGGGCTGCAGCACTTTGCATTGTGCCTCACTGTTGGAAACATGGAAAACTCGGAACCAAGGAACAACTATTTACAGGCTGCTGAACTTCCAGAAAGTTAATGCAGGTTTCATCCCCATCCATTACCCTCTACAGTCAAATAGCTGCAAAACCTAAACCATGCACCTGTAGTAAGTAAATTGAGATTCAGACCCCAATCTTTCCTATTGCTCTGGGTTTTCCTGGAAACCCAACAGTCTGCGGCGACCATGCTGCTCTCAAGATCATGACAGCATCTCACATGCTAACAAGGTCAGCTCCTGCTCCAGTGGGCAAGCACCTTCCCAATGGCAGCAGAGAGAACTGGAGCAAAGCAGAGAGCAGCACAGTGTGTTTCTCATGGAATATTAACAGCGAACAGCCTTGCTTCTAAGAAACGCTAGCAATAAAATGCTGACATTATTTAACACCATCTCATCCAGCCTTACTGATTGGAAAGTTGTTAAGGCAGCAATTTAGGCTTAGTCACAAAAGGGCATAATTAAAATTCCACTGTGTATTCGCCTAAGTATGTAAAGCACTTCTTATCTGAGTTTTCATTCTTGCTCAAATTACAGAGTCCAACACTCCTGTCAGTAATTCCAGCTCCTTAACTTACTCAGGCAGGACCAGGATTTATATTGGACTTTGCGTGGACTTCCTCCTCATAGGAGGAAGGGAGAAAACACTTATGCATCGTCTTTATCTCTTCAAAACAATTAGCTCAAAGACCTAGAGATTGATTCAAAAGGCAACATCCAATAACAGAGAGAGAATGAGACATCGTTAAGACTCCAGTTTCAGTCCCACATCACTTAACCCAGAAGGCAAAATAACAACAAAAAAGAAAACAATTTCCTCCACCATTATATTTTTATTACTTCCCTGTAACAGAGAATAGGACCAGATTTTACCACTGCTAACTCACTCTGCTACTATAGGAGTACAAGGCAAATACTATGCTACCTTGCGTAGGAGGCTGAGAAACCGAGATGTCAATTTTCCTCTTTCGTAGAATCAGAGGAAGAAATTACATCAGGCCCATAACGTTGAGTGAAAATAACAGCTTTTGACACTGAGATTGCCCAAAGTGGGAAAATGCTGCCCAGTTCTAGAGGTGAAACATTTGAAATAAACCAGCGAGGTTTATACAAAGACCTCAAGATTATCAACATATCTGTAAAAGCAAAGCCAGTTAATCCCCTAATGAGGAGGTGCAAGGTACCTCTTCCCTTAGCTGGTCGGCTCAGGAAATACTAGGGTTATTTTATGGTAGATAGGCCAAATCTCTTCCCATCCAACTGAGGTGGTTTGGTAGCCCCCAAGCCATCCATCAGGACCCAGCACGAAGGTTAATGTTAATCATGGGGAAATTTGCATGGCTGAAGCTAAAAAGGACCTATACAGGGAAATGTAACCAAAATCAGAGCTTTGAAGAAACTGGTTGTTCAGGATTTCCCTAGGAACTCCGGTTAGGGTTATTTTCCTCACTCTGAAGGCAAAAATGAAAACCTATTTGAATTAAAAATAGATGAAATGTGAAAGAATTCAGATTTTGTCCTAGAAACAGTCAGGATCAGGATAGGAGTAAGACAGTTTAAAATGCTTGGCTTAGACCTACAAGCTAAAAATGGACCATCTTTGCCTGTACCTCTTGGCTTACACCTCCGTACTGACTGCAGGCAGCTCCAACACACTGGAGAGCACAGTGCTCAGTCACATCGCCACTAGAAAACCTCACCTCTAGAGCCCCCTTTCAAGCTCTCACCTGGATGCAAACCTCCACACTACAATTTTGGAAAGCTCAAGGATGCACCACAACAGACTGTGATAGAGACCAATCTAATTCCACTGCCATTTCAATCAGTAGCAGAAGTTCCACCCATTTCAATGGAAACTAAATCAGACCAACATCAAATCCTTTGTAAAACCCTTTCCCCTTCCAACTCTTTAGGACTCAAGATGTCATTTTTTTTTCCATCATTAAGAAATCCACCCTGTTCAAGCCAAATAAAAGGTCCTGAAGAAACTCTGAATCGTGTTCTGATAACATGCTGGGAAGATGCAGCTTTGCAGGCTGAAATAGAAGAGGGGACCAAGCTCATAGTGCTCTCCATCACATGGGCAGGGACTTCACCTGCGAGCAGGAACCCTGCAGTAACACGGATCAGGAGCTCAGCCCTAGAACATGAGATTATACAGAGGGATCAAATGGCCATTTTTCAGAACGAAATGGGAACAATCCTCCCTGAACTGCAATTGGATACACACAAACCAGTCACATCTGCCATTATTTTTCATCTGTAAAATAAGGCAAGAAGATACCGACTGGTAGAGAGCAGAGAATATGTACAGCTTACTGTGAGGCACTGGAGGATTGCAGGATGGGGTCCTCATGTCTGTATGGCAGACAGTCTAAAAACTTCCCACATAGTCTAGAATCACTTAAGGTTTTTCTCTAATAGCACCAAAATTCATTGATTATTTTAATGAATTTTGATTGCAACTCAGTGAATATTAGTCAGCAGCAATAATACAGATTCTCCTTTTGCATAAATGACAAAGAATTGCTGCCCTTAAACACAATGTGATCATAGACTGTGTTTTGGATGCCACTGCAGTAAATGGGTTATACCCTCCACACCTGCTACACACCCCAGCTCACCCCCCTTCCTTCCCTCTCCCACTCACAGGGTGACCAATTCATGTAACTCCTCCTCACCTGCATCACTAGAACTGATCCAACACAGCTCTCTCATTCTCAAACTTTGCCTGGAGAGGGGTGGTTAGAGAGATGGAGATGACCTTTCCAGCCAGTAAGTCTCAAGCTTCTCACAACCCTTTCTACAGTAACTAATACCTTGAAATGCAAGCAGCCTTTGCTGGATTACTATAGAGAAATTTTATGAGCAGGAAGATAAGCTGCCTAGTTAGGAGATGATACAGTATTACATAATGTAATTTAGCTTGTAATATGAATTTATATCATTCTGGTGCAAATCCAGGCAAGCCAACCTCCAGCCAGACAGTCTCCAGGATGAGGGAGCCATTCAGATGCTGCAATGGACTGCATCACCCATCCCCACCTCCTTCTCTACAGCCCCTGCTCCTACCAGGACATGACGTACCCAATTCTCCCCTGTCAAGTGTTTTGCCACACATTTAATTATTGCTCTTTCCAGCCCCTGGAGCTGATTATTTTGCTAGCCTTTACTAACTAGAGATGTGTCAATTAGCCATTCAGGATTCCCAGCACCAACCCTATGCATTCCTCATACACACTCATCCAGTTATAATGCTTAAACCAAGTTGGGTCCTGCTCTTCCTGATACAGAGAACCTTTCTCAAAGGGTTTTACAGTCTAAATGTCTCACTGGATTTGACTATAAGGCCAGATTTTACCATCTCTGGCCTTAAACAACAACTTCTTAGGAGGAGGTCAGTTACTTTGACACGAGCATTGTCTTTGGTGCAGAACAAAGAAATTGGTGCAATCCTTTTGTTACGGCTCTCCCACAAAATTCTTTACAACACTTTACCCTTTGTAAAAAGATGATGAATGCAATAAGCAGCAGCCAGACCTTACTTGTAATAGACTTGTCAGCAGTACATTGGCTTACTGTAGGGAAGCAGCATGTAATCTGCTGTTCTGAACTGTAACACCAAGCACTTACACAGCCTTTCAACCTCATAAAGCTCTACAAGTATTAAAAGAGCCCAAAGGAGAGTTCAGAACCTTCCCTCTTTAAAATTAACGTCCATGAAAATTAATTCACTGTGGTTAAACCCCTCTCACTTCTCCATTTTCTTCTGAGAAGTGTGTCAGTGGAAGTGCCTGGCACCACGGCTCTTGAAAAGCAAACATTAAATCCTTCAACACAGGAAGGCACTCCACCACTCAGTGAGAATAGAGCAAAAGAGCAAGTCTCTTGTCCATCTACACCTCATCAAGTTTTGGGTTTGGCACTCCAGTAGTTAAACATGCTCTTGAACACATTCACACAATGGTCACACATCACACCCTTCATACACCTCAAAGACAAAACTTCCCCAGCTCCCTAACTGCCACTGTCCATCACCATTGCTAGACAAACAGAAGTGGGATGGATTCATCTCATCCAATTTCAGCCATCTACATGGTGGGACTTCTTGTGTGGTCAACAAGCACATGTAGAGGGTGGACTTGGTATGAGATATGGTAGAAAGCAGGTTGGAGATGGCAGTGTTGCCCACTACAGAAGTATGGCTCAGAGAGATGAATTCCACTCCATTTCACACACTGAAAGAAGCCTAACAGCTCATATTCTAAAAAACCATCCCATTTACTCGTTTTTACAGGGTTTTCTTTAATCTGACCATTATATTCTGAACAGGCAGAAGTGGTTGACCCTTTTAAACACTGCTTTAAAAGCTTGCTTCACACCTTAATTACCCTTTAACACTGTAGTTTCATCTCAATGGACAAGTCTTTCTTCTCAGGGAGTTTAGTGCCATTTATGCAGGCTGAAGTTAACTCCACAAGCAAAGCAAAAACCCTAAAGATTCCTATTGCCACATCATTCCCTCTTCCTTACCATGGCCATCACAATTCTTTCTCACAGAGCAGGAGGGATGTCAGACTGCTGAATGAGAGGCAACAAAACAAAGATTGTCCTCAATGCTGTATAAAGCTTCACAATTCCCCCAGCAAGTTAAAACACAGCCTAGAAACTGGGCAAGTTTGAACTTGACATCACATTCACATGAATATGTGAATCATATTCACACCTGGCTCCAGCCTGTGGAGAAAGGGCAGTGGTGAGGCACATTCACGCAGTTGGGCTCCGCAGCTTGGAAGGAGGACTCAAGACTCCTCTGCTCCTTAGCATGTCCCTCCTATGACACCTGAGTTTCCTACACGGTCCTGTAGCAGAGGCTTAAAAGTGCAATACAGGAATTAAGATTTAAATCTAGGCAAGTATCAGAAAGTGTTTAGCCCCTACCAAAAAGATGGAGAACCCCGCTTTGACCTAGGTATCCCTCCCAACTGCCATCATTTCCCAGCAATCAGAAGGACATTTCCGATGAACCCAGAAATCTGGGGTTTGGGTTGTGGGGTTTTTAACCCTTCAATTTCAAATCCTAACAAATTCACCTGCAAAACTCTACTGCTTCTCAAAAAGATTTTAGACAAGAATTATTAGGAAATCTTTTTTTTCTTCTTTTTCAGTGAGCTCCTAAGTCTTCTGAAAAATCCCCATCAGATTAAAGAGAAAATTGAGGAACATGGTGGTAAAGGATGTTTATAAGGGTGTCCTGATGTTACTGACTCTTCCAGTTTTGTAGTCACCCAGCAGTAATATTTGGACAGGTTTAATCCACTTCCATAAAATGAATATTTTTCCATTAACTACAATGTGCTTTCTATGAGGCTTTATAATTTTCCTGATATTTACAGCCAAATAAATACCGTTTGTCAAACTGAGAATGACTTTTATTATTACCAATCTACACATGACAGCTCTTCTTCACTATCCATGACACAAAAATCTTACAGTTTAAGGGTATTCCATGAAGGGCTGTTTTTTGTGCTTTTCTCTAAGAGTCTCACTCACTACAGTAAATGCACATGTAATAGTATTCTAAGTGTAATAAACACACACACAACTTGGTTTGTGGCTAAACTTCTTTCACTACCTGCGGCAGCACATCTGTGATTATTTTACAGTACCCTACCAATATTCACCCCACTGTCTCATATCACTTTGCTTCCACACAACATAAATCAGCTTTTGCAGGAGTTATGAGATCCCACTGTTTCCAGCCCTGTCAATGGTAATGCCTTTTCCTGAGGTTCTCCCTTCCAAAGCAGGAAGCCCTATTTCAATATTCAATAAAAGCATTTAAAAATAACTTCTTTAGCTTGCCCTTTTTTGTGACAAGACATTTTCAGGTCACTGCATGTGCAAGTTTGCAGAGGAGAACAGGATCACAGTGGTATTGGGCACATCTTCACCTCAACCCAAAAAGACCGATCCCTTAAACGCCTTGCTGAAGCAGGCTCTCAAGGCTTAAACCTGCAGAACTGAAGCCAACTAGCTTGAAGTATGAAGCATTAACAGAGATGTTAGGCTTAAGGAAAAAATGTCAGGTTTAATGCCAATATTCACAATCCCATATAGGCCCATCAAAAGCAGAATTAATGGGCTACAGCTTTTTAACTGTCAATATTTAAGTATCCTACACAAAGCCTAAGTACTTGCTTTGTTAACTACTGAGAATATAGCCCTTATCCACTCTTTTATATCAATAAATAAGGTAAAAAGAGGCGTAGTGCCTCTCACTTATGATTTGATAGTATTTTCCCTCCCCCCACTTACGAATATAAATTTCTACATACAGAACTATAAAGGAGAAAACTCATTAAAGCCTCATGTCCTGTTGTTCACTATTTAACAGTCAAAGCACAAACCAAATAAGGAACCTTAGAGAGGGAACAAATTGGCTCCACATGACACATTTGGAAGGAATTTCTGCATCCTGCTTTAGCCAAGAGCTGCAGGTGATGGTGATGCTGACTACTGAAGGGTCTTCCAAGACCACCCACATGATGACACTCCTCTGCCTTCACTTTGACAAGGAAAGCTTTTGGTACAGATGGAAGATGTCCTCCAGAGTGTTCCAAGATGCCAGATGCTCAGGCACAGTCCATGTACCATTGTGGCTTTAGAATGTCCCTGCTCATTGCAGGGGGGGCGGAATAGGGGAAGTTCAGGTTAGATATAAAGAAGAAGTTCTTTACTGTGGGGGTTCTGAGGCGCTGGCACAGGTTGCCCAGAGAAATAGTGAATGCTCCATCCCTGGCAGTGTTCAAGGCCAGGCTGGACAGAGCCTTGGGTGACATGGTCTAGAGTGAGGCATCCCTGCCCATGGCAGAGGGGGTGGAACAAGATGACCTTAAGGTCTTTTCCTACCCAAATCATTCTATGGTTCTATAACTAGATGACCTTTGAAGGTCTCTTCCAACCCAAACTATTCTCTGATTCTGTGATGGATGGTCTCCAGTCAGCTTGGTGCCTCTCACCTACTCTCTAACCCAGTAACAGAGCAGCATCCAGACACATCAGAAGAGAACTGTTTGCACAAGGTCACTTCCATACTCACAAACCAGCTTTTGTTTTCAGGGAAGTATTATTCACAAACATCAACTATATGGTGCATCTTATGCAAACTTTGTGTGCACCTGGACACTAGGTAAAGCCACCCATGGGATCTCAGTACAGCACACTCTAATTCACACATACTGTCACCATGCAGTAAGCCAAAATGTTCTCCAAGGGCAAGACCCATGCTTCACTACAAATACAGTCAAGCTTTTTATTCAGAGCTACACAGTTATTACAGTTGAGAAGGCCTGACAGTATCAAAGTTTATCATAGTTCTAATAATAACTTTTAATATGCTGGATTTTATTCATTCCTCCTCTTTTCCAGCCTTGATGTTTTATTCCCAGCAATTCAAGGCTTAAGGCTCGTAAACAAAAAGAGAACCTTCTATTTTTTTTGAGCATGTTGCTGACTGTTGCCTGTTCAGAAGGCAATCTGCACAAACAGAGATCAGGGTGCAACTACTTAATTGCCCAGAAGCAAATCCTGAGAAGGCAATCATGTACCGCGTCTGCAGCATCCCAACAGAAGTTTTAAAGCCACAGGGAAAATTGCTATGCTTTGTTTTATGAAGGAATCAAGGCCATCAGGAGGTTCCAGACATCAGATAGACAACAACCAGATGAACCAACTGCTTCAAGGCAAGTTGGCAGTCCTTGGCCCCAGGCAGCCTCTGCTCAACAGATGTACAAGCTGTCCCCAGGCTTTCCTTGTGCATTAGGCTTTCCATCCCCTAAGATAACTTCTCCGTCTTTATTTCTGCTCTTTGCCCTCTTTCTGAAGCCCTACATCAACGCTGTACAAATTTCAGTAGCTCCTCAAGAACCAGCCTGTGAACCCACTTCTTCTCATGTCCTCTCTTTATCAGATCCAAGGCAAGATGATAAATTCGAGTCCTTTTTTATATTTTCAAAGTAAAGGACACAAGAAAAACCTCCCTTTGGGTGCTCCTGAGGTGTGCAGAGTCAACAAAGTAGAGCTACTTAGACATAAAACAGCAGAGTAGGGTAAAATAATTTATCTCAGATGAAGACCTGAGCTGATAATTTCAGTGGGAAAAAAATATATTGATGCATTGAGAAAAATGAGACAGATGGAGCAAATGTTAAGGTAAATATTATAGCACATTTATATATGAGGCTCCTCCATTCTGAGTGAACCATTTAGTACAACATAAACATTTTGGGGAATCTGCAAATGCATCCTAGAGCCTCTGCATCTCTTTCCATATGGCCACTACAGTCACTGAGCTATCACTCTGAATCATGTTTAACTCCTGCAGTTACGGTATCCAAAGGGAAAATACATCTTCAAGGATTCAGTTCACAAATTATCACCAAACTGCCCTCATCCTCACAGGGATCCCAACGCATTCATCTGTAATGCTCTGGGGAGACTTTAGAGTAGCTAAGGTGGGACTGCAGTTAAAATGGAGAGGGACTATTTAAAAGGGCATGTAGGGATAGGACAAGTGGAAATAGCTTTAAATTAAAAGAGGGGAGATACAGAGTAGACCTTAGGCAGAAGCTCTTCCCTGTGAGGGTGCTGAGGTGCTGGCACAGGGTGCCCAGAGAAGCTGTGGCTGCCCCATCCCTGGCAGTGTTCAAGGCCAGGCTGGTCGGGGCTTGGAGCAACCTGAACTAGTGGAAGGTGTCCCTGCCCGTGGCAGGGGGTTGGAACTGGAGGAGCGTTAAGGTCCCTTCCATCCCAACCCTATGATTGTACGTGGAGTAGTATAAAGGTAATACAGTTGTTCAAGATGTCCATTTTAATCCAGTGAGGACCAGGACTATGGCCACATTACATCATTAGAGGAATCAATAGGGCCTATTTCATTGCATTTCCTCTCCAGTATCATAATCCCACAGCAGCATCCTATCCAATCTGCTACACCAATAATATTTTTAGAAGCACATAAAAGGACATCATCAATTCGTCTTTAAAATCTGCTGAATGAATACAGAACAAAAGAAGCATTTTTTAGAAAAACCCACAAAAAGCAGCATGAAACGAGCACCAATGTGACTTAACATTTAAATACTTATAAAGAACACCAGTCAATGCATTTTTTTAAAACACTTCATCTAAAGGCAAATCTTCAGTTTACTAGAAATAAAAGGCTTAAATTCAATAATATCTCTCAGTTATATCAGAGTATTGACTCTGCAATTCATAGAATTCCCTAACTTTAATCCAGCACAGTATTTAAGCATGAACTTCGTCTTAAATAAGGCATTAGTTTTCCAGCTTCAGTGGAATTACTCATGTGCTTAAAACCAGGTACATGCACGAGCGTTTTGCAGAGCTCCTGCCCCTGTGCTGCTGGTTATCATTTCCATTAGGTGTGTGAGTTTTTCATGCAGCACAAAAACATTGGAAAAGGAACAACGCTGTTATTAGAGGGAAGTCTGGGCTCATCTGATCTTGTATCATTTTTCTGCCCTGTCACCTCCTCTACAATTTCCTACCAAATGAATTTGCTCCACATTTCCTTTTCTCCTTTGAAGATGTTACTGAGTGATTTGGCTTGCAAGGGCTTGCAGGGTACAAATGTATAAAGCCCATCCCTCACCATGATTGACCCAGCTCTGTGTGCTCCTGGTGTGTTCCTCACTCGAGCTATGGGGATGGATGAGTCTGAGCTTAGCTTTTCCCTTTCAGACTTTGACTTCTTTGGAGGCTGAGTTTTAAGTACAGCCATGGAGATGTACAGTGAAATAAACCTTCAATGTGGAAGGGAATACAAAATCTCCTCTACCAACATATATAGTCCCCAAAAGAAGAGGGCTAAGTGCTACAGATATTAGTCACTTCTGCGTGCCTATCACACATCAACATCACTTGTATCACAAGCGATTTGCACTTGAACTCACATAATATCCTTGAGACAGGATTTTAACCAAAGTGTTCACGTTGACAGCAAATGTTTTTATAGCCAGAACATTAACTGTTACATTACATATACTATTACAAAGTAAGGCCTCTCATAATGAAGAGCAGGTGTGTTTCTTTCCCTGAGCCTAATTAATCCCTGGGGGGAAGTAAAAATAGGAGTGTTTTTATTGACTTTTGGCTTTGCCAAAGCTGTATTTATGAAGATCACGACCAGACTCTGCTCCTAACAAACATGAATTTAACTCAGGAGTCTTCTTGTGTGAGGCAAAAAGATTGCAAACCCAGAACCCAACACACTGCAGAAAGACTGTGAACTCTTTCCTTCTCCCATTAGTTGAGTTTCAGTGTATGCTTTGCTGCCAATATTAAGCAGCATTTTATTTGTTTGCTGACCAGATGGCTGAGTATTTTCAAACAGGGGGAAAAAAAGCACTCCATAGGAAGTAAAACCTTTTTTCATATAGTTACAATTTTTAGCTGAATCTTAATCAATACTCAACTTTGGGAATGCCACACAGTTTTATGAATAGTCCATTTTGGGGGAAAATAAAGACAAAAGAGAGACTGAAGACACCTGTAACATCAGAGGGAGGTAGGTTTAGCTCAGGAACTTCTGCCTGACTTGCACTCACTTGCCTCAGGATAGGACCATGCCCTCCGTGAGCATTTAACTGCATTATGTGTCTGAAATAACCCTGTTCATTGAGTGAAGCAAGATCTTAAATCACAGCCTGACAAGAAAAATATGTAACTGTATATTCTTATAGGGAAGCCTCATCCCGTATTGCCCTCTTGGGTTGTCTCCAAGCCCACAGAGTCCGTTTCAACTGCAAGAATAACTCATAAATAAAATCAAGGACAAGCTAGCAGCCCAAGGCAGCCTGAGCTAAGCTAATGATGGAGAAAACATCTCAGATTTAACTCATCCATCGGCTGCATTCAGCTTCTAGACTCTTCCTGGTATTCATGCTGCTAACTCTAATCAAAATGATCTCCAGTAGCAGGGTCTAACCCAGCCCTGCTCAGTGCACACTCCTGAAGCCCAGATTTACCCATAGGGCTAAGGCTGCTTTTCAGGCAGATACAAATCCGAATGTGTTAGCATTTTTTAGCAGCCAGGTAGAGCTACAAGCTTCCCATAGAGCCAAGGCTGGGTTGAGGTATGAACTGGGGGGTGACGGCAATAGGCAGAGCTTTGGCTGCAGCACCATTAAACCCACTTCAAGGGGCAGGGTAACACATTATTGCAATAGCTGTGTCTGTCAAATCAGCACTGACCCATCAGCCCATAGGCTGGGAGGAAATTCAGGACAAGGAAAGGCACAGCTCCCAAGATGTCGCTTGCTATTCATTGCACCCATGAGATATGATCCAGTGTACAACACGAAGAAAGAACTGCATTCCTTGCTGGTTTTCCTGCTTGGGTAATGCAGCCAGCCTGTAATCATGCACATTGTAAGTAATCATAAATTGAAAACCCGCCTTCTTGCACTGCGAAATTAAATCCAAATACAAGGTCTAGCCCATTTGACAAAGATGCCATAAATTACAAACTGATCATTATATGCAAGCTTACACATTAGGTTTAATCCTGCATGTATCATAGACAGAAATTTACACTGGCGTGAACTTGATGTTAATTACTCCCTGGATAGGAAGGGACTCTGCTGTGTGATAACACGCCTCTGGTAGGAAGCTGTTACAAGGCAAAACAATAAAACTTTTTACTCACAAATAGCTCTCCAGCACTAAGAACCAAGGCTGTGCTCCTGCTGCACTTCCATTTTAATTCAGCAGTTCAGGAGCAAAGATTTAGATCCCTTGTCCAGTGTAACTAGGTCACTGCGGAGCCCTAGCTCCACCACTGCAATGTCCCAGCCTTATCAAAACACCTTCATCTCTGCAGGTTACAGACCGCTGCAAAACAATCTGGTAGCTTGTGTAAGAGCTAATGTAATTCAGTTACAACAGAGATTAATTCCACTGACGGGGCCAGATTAGTTCTATTTTACTTTAGATAACTACAAGTTGAGCATCTACTGGATATAAGCCACAGTACCTCTGCAGTCAGTCATGGAAAAGGGAAAGAAAAATCACACCATCCTTTCTGGGTGAGAAAAAATTAGGGTAATTGTCCTGACAACTAGACATTTAGGTCAGACTTGATGCCTGGTTTGTGCAGTTAAAAGTGAGATAAGCCCTTTTCATGGTGTGAAATGCTGGTTCTGTCCAGTGCTCAGCTATTTCCACAACACCAGGATCTCATGCTTGGACTATGCATGGATCACTGGAGCAAGTTTTCTGTTCACACTGTTTTTCTACTGTCCTGAAGAGCTACAAGGGTGCTACCTGCCTTCCTAACACAGTATTCAAGTAACTGTGCCCAGTTATAGTCATCGCATGACAAAGCTGCCTCCACTCATCTCTATTGTGGAGCTGGAGGACCACTGTGGGAGTTCATCCATAACATCTATTGCAATGTCCCATCCTGTGCTGGGCAAATCCACGCCAGGGAGCACACTAACAAACCTTGGGGTGTCTGGACAGTTTGAGGACCACAGATCCTTGGGTCTGTCATGTTTAGCAGGCTAGAGACTGCCTGTGACAGCAGGATATCACTCCCCAATTTACTTTGATTTCCAAACATGTGTGTGCACAGTGAGGTGCCACTTGGGCTCCTCATCAGCCTATTTACAGTGTAAATACAAGACCTGAAGAATAGCAAAATTTGTTAATCAAATTGTATTTCCAGTAACAGCCACAAAAAGCCTCCCCAAACCTTGAGTCAGGCATCATTGCTTCTACCCCATCAAATCCATACGATTTATTTAAGTACCACAGGACTTTAAAACACTCTGCAACTTCATTTAACTTCCCAGATTTTCACTTTACATCGTTTACATTTTCCACCTCTTCTCTGCAATACTTCCCCCATCCCTTTTCCAATGGAAGCTGGGATTCCTGCATAACCACCCTATGAAGCTTCGAGGAAATCTCCCTTGTTTAGCAAAGCAGTTCAAGAAATTAGCAAGAAATTAGCAGGTCAGTATTGCAATGGGCAATGCTGCAAACCAACTTCTTTTTCTTTTCTTATTTAACGGCTGGAACTATAAAAGCAATGACTCCAAGAAGCCAGCAAACATTTAAGTAAGATTAGCTTTAAGTGCAGTTAAAAACACTGCAAAGATATAGGGGAATTGATTCCTTTTTACATTATGGTTCCTTTTAGGTAGCATGAATGGGAATCTAATCATCGATCACAGCTATTTCAGTAGCAATGCAGGGCTCGGTGCTGAGCTATTTGTGATACCTGGTCTGTGCACCCCTAAAGGATGCTGTGACACTAACAGGATGTGTTGCTTTGGTGCAGGATTGAGCAACGCCTCTGGATCCTCTGCCTCCCACTAACACAGAGCACAGTGGGCTTCCAGCCAAAGAAGAATTCAGAGCCCTGCTGAGTCCTATATTCAGCATCAAAACCAGGCATTAATCAGAGTCACCCTGTCTGGTCTTCTAGAAGAGGAGGCTGTTGGCCTGGGTTCAGCAGTTACTTGAGCAGCTCTAGGGAAGACAGCTATTACTTTACTAACCCAGACACTTGACATGCATCACAAGGCAGAACAGGCTGCTCATCAGGAAGGTGCTTGCCAAGAAAGGTGTGGTGTGAAGAGGTGAATTGCTTCTCAACTCCAGTTCTACTGCGCAGCCTACCCACAGCATCCCAGACATGCACATCAGCTCACATTCCCTCCATGCAAGCATAAATCCTGCTGTTAAGAGTCTGGTTAGGGGCCCTGTTTCCTTCCTTTCAAGAGAAGTCTGGTTTTTTTCTGATGAAATAAGACCAAACAAAAGAGAGAAGAAAAGAACCATCTTGGGAAATCTTGCTTTTCTTCATTTGCTTTAAGAAACCACGGAGCTGGAGATGAAAAGCAGCTAAACAGAAACAAGCAACATTTGATCAGTGCTGTTGACCCACCAGAAGGAGGGAGCCATGGATATAAAAGCCTTGTAAAAAAAATCAGGAAACATCCATTTCTGATGTGCTTCTCCCAAAAGACACGGCACCTCCCCTACGTGTGTATAACACACGGCTGGCCTGTGCGAAGACCTTGCTTTGAGAAACTTCAGAAAGTAAGGACAAAACCAGAAGGATTTCACACGCCGCAAGAAATGCTACGGGAAATTAACGCTTGAAGAGTCAACAGTTGAGGTCTGAATCACCTTTACTCTTGAGTTTGCTGTCGGAAACCTCCACCTCAGTGCATTTTAGTTTTCTGCAATTTAGACACTGATTTCTCTACCATTAAACGCACACTGTACTTTATCAAGCCAGCAGCAATTATGTTAATGACCTCTTCAGGTTTTGTACTCTCCATCCCTTCTTCCTCTAGCTTGGTTATCTGATGCATTTCGATTTCCTGACCATATTCATCACATCAGAAGTACCTCTAAGCACATTCAGGTCAGTTCTAACCTCTGAGGGAAAGGTCACCCTCTCCCCAGAGCAGCGCTTTTTCATCAAATTGGATTATAAGATTAGCATTAGTAACACACATTGCTAACTATTACGTAGAAAATAGTTCTTTTGGCTGTGTCTCCCTAGTAACCAGAAAAGGGCCAGGGATCTGCCCAGTGTTGTGGACTGGCTTACCCTGTTTTAGTGAATCTCTTCTCCTGATGCTCCTGTACTCAGTAGGATGGACATAATCTTTCAACCAATCCAAAACATCCATAGCCACTTTCCTGTGGATCATCGCCATAAAATATATCAACCTCTAAGGTGGAACAAAATCTAAACAACTGAAAATCGAGCTTCCTAGCATTTTCACCACCAAACAAAAGAGCTCCTATCATTTTGTGGAGGTACTTTCCTATAATCTTCAAGTATCACCACAAACCATCCGCGTTATGCATTGTATTTCTTGACCATAAAACCCTAACAGATAAGAGAGGCTAATGGCACACCAACAAGGGAAATTGGGATGAGTGATTTGCTCTCTCTTTGTAGCACTGAAAACTCTCTGTTAAAGGAATTTTCTAGTTGGGAATAGGCTATCATCTGGGATGATTTTTTTTCCGTTGAAGAGATATCTTACCACCAGCAAACACCTTACCCAGAGACGGCACTTGCATCTCTAAAGTCAGAGCACAGACCTCTGCAACAGACAGCAACCCAGTTCCTTCACAACTTCAGCACACTCATCTGTTTTCCTTCTCCCTATATCAGGAAATGCAAGCCCTTTGCCATTATTTCAGTGTAAATCCAGGCTAGCTCTATCCAACCAAAATGTTATGCTCTAGGAATAAACTAACAGGGACCAGCCTCCTGCACTACTTCTAGCCCCCAGAGACTAAACACTGAGTTTTCTTTGACATTTACCCAGCTGAACACTCATCATTTTCCTCTTCCTGTTTCTTTTCTCTTCCTTTTTAACCCTGACAGGTTAGTTTTCAGGTGAATCAGTGTTTGCTCTGACTCAGCACAGTAACAGGATCATCAGCACCAACACAGAGAAGCCGGCAGCTCAGCCACACGTCATCTTAGATCATCTCAAATCAGCTGTGAGCCCGCGTCCCAAGCACGCAGCAATTACTGTCTGGCACTATTTATCAAGGTGAGGATCACAATGCTGGTGAAGCAAGGTCATTATTAGATTTAGCCAATGCTTTGTAATTGAAAGGGGGTTGTTTGGGGATTTTAAAAGGCAGTTGTTGAAAAAAAGGGGTTTTTAACTTTTCCTTTTCTTCAAAACCAGAGACTTTCTCTTTCAAAAGACTCAAAACCTAAACAGATTTTCAGGTCAAGATATGACTAAAATATTACCAAGGACTGGGAAGGACATCTTTTCCAAAAAAGTGTCAGTGTTAGGAAAGACATAGACATGCTGGATACCAGCACAAGACCTTCACAGTAAAGGCCGCTGGTAAACTTTGACAATGTCTGGGAGATACGTGGGACCTGTTCCCAAACACTGTTTCTTTCCTATCTATCTCAAGCATGAGGAGTTCAAGGCTGCTTTTCTCATCACCAGCCTTCATCTGTTCTCCTCTTTAAATTGCTTCCCAACTTAACTGCTTGCCACTTCCTTCAGCAGGCACTGACAGCGACAGACACATACGACATAAGGG
Source organism: Psilopsiagon aurifrons (assembly GCA_025447955.1). NCBI lineage: Eukaryota > Metazoa > Chordata > Aves > Psittaciformes > Psittacidae > Psilopsiagon > Psilopsiagon aurifrons. Next base: position 8,772 of record JAOEHY010008453.1, on the reverse strand, counting down.
AAGCCTGCTCTGATGTCATCTCCCCATTGCCCACAGAGCACATCGCTAACCCCTGGCTCTGCCTCCAGTCTGTGGGATCCCTGCCAACACCTTCATAAGAATAAGACTCACAGGGCAAGGGGTCCCCATCAAGCTGGCATAAAGCAATGCATGGCACTGATGAAGCTTTCCCAACCAGCACCCCGAAGGAAGCAAGTGACAACCCCAATCACTGCATTCACTCATCCCCACACACAGCTTGCTGATGGTCCCTGTTGGCAGCATGCATGGATGAACCCGGAAACCCAGCAGAGCTCCTGCCCCTGCTCAACCTCTTTAAATCTACTACAGCTTTGAGGAACAAAGAGGTAAAAAAAGAAGAGAAAATCATGGGCTTCTTTACAGACCATAAATACTCATCCTGAGTGATCAAGCAGTGTTTGATGGTGGAAGAAATGCAATCCTGTGTTGCCTTAATGTCTGCTACTCTTTTGAGTTTATGGTCTGTTACAGCAGTTTCCGTCGTGCCCAGTTCTCTTATTCCTGAATCATTACAACCATGGTTCACTTTCCATTTTTTATACCAGCATCTGTCTTCCTTCTCCAGTTTCAAGTTCTGACACCTCACCAGTTTCTCCTGTTCTACTCCATTATGTGCTGTGGTGGCGATGCTTTCTGTGCCCCAGCATCTGTCTTCTCGCCTTTTCTGTACCTGCTTCCACTCTATCATCTTCACTGTCAGCAGTTTATGGCATGGATTTGGCTGCACTTTCCTTATCTTCACAACCTTCCATCATCGCGGCAAATGGAAGCTGTACAATTTCTCTTTTCACCTCAAAGGCAGAACTCCATGGAGCAAGAGGTGATCAAAATAATACAATCCATCCAGGAATCTTTCCAGTGCCTCTTCCATTGACTATGAACTGTTTGTAAATTAAGAGTTTAAGATGTTTCAGGGTGTTTAGGAACCAGGGAATACAACAGTGGATCACCCCAGCAGCTGGTATAGATAGCTTCTGCTCTGCTGCCAAAATAGCCAGTGCAGATGTTTCAGAGAACAGGACAAGGATGACAGCAAGGGAACGGACTCAGGAGAATTCCTTCCTAAATGTTTAGCAACGAGCTAATAGCTTCAGAGATTGTCAACAGAGGCCAACAGAGATTAAATGAATCCCAGAGATCAAGAAGTCACAGTTACATGAAAATAAAAAAGTATTAGCTTTTAAAAGTAATAACATTGAGCCAAATGCACAAAAAGCCTTTTTCTTTGTACTCTATCCTAAAGATCTGTATCTCAATGATTTTCCCTACCCTCTGCATTAACGCACCTTCTTCTTTCTCTTCCTTCCTCAAGTTATTCCCTTCTTACCTAGGCAGCACCACCCTGAGATCCCTGTATGTGAATTAACCAGTTAAATAGCAAGCATTCACAGTTCCTGAATCCTAGTGATGTTTTTCATTATCTGTTCAGCTCATTTCACCAGGAGCACCCAGGCTGTGTCTCCACAGAGCCATACACATCCCTTCTCCCTCGCAGGTACAATTCATTTACAACAGGAGAGGGTTTCAGATACTCGGGATACCTTCCAGCAGACATCCCTGCTACTCCTGCCATGCACATTTGGTGCCAGGCACGCTGACTTAGATAACATCCTACCAAGACTGACACATATCTCCTCTCCATCCTCCACATGCAATGACAGAACTTCACCTCATTTCCCAGGCTGCTTTGCTTAGTACCTAGTATATCGATATAGTATACTAATACATTTAAAATACTTCACATTTGACTTAAGATACACCCCATTTTAACCTTTCCTTATCATGAAAACTGACATTATTTCAACATACATAGTCCACTGCACTTGACTTAGTTTCAATTTCATGCTTCCCCTCCCTCCTTAAGACTTCTTTGCCTTTGTCTTGCAAGTGATTTGTCCAACTAAATTTCTTCTAGTGTCTTAATCATTTCCAGAAGTATTTCAGCACATTAGTACAAAAATACTTTCCCTTACAGAAGGCATTTAGCATTACCTTTCCTATTCACTTTATAATTTTATATTTGGTTTACCTGCCTATTGAAACGACAGGTAAACCATACAGCGTAGCAGAATCACATTTATTATCTGTATCAAAAGCATATGTGTTTGCTCTCAATCTGCACAGTAACTGAGATTCAGGTTATATGAAAGAAAACACTTTTGCCAGCAGCTCTGATACTCCATATCTCTCTTTGCAAACAATTTGGCTGAATGGGAAGTAAGAGAAGAGTCACGAGCCATTCAACATTGTTGCGTTTTTTATGGTTGCAGAAACAACAGAGGAAAGGAATGATGAAATGAAGAGAAGATCCATTTAGGCTGAGTATCAGTTAAAATGTCCTAAAAGCAAAATCTGTTCAGATTTCAGCAAGTCTCTAAGGGGAAGCCAAAGAAGATACATTTAGTTGGGAAGTTAAGAAAAAGCACCAAACACTGGAAAATAAGATGTAACATCCCTGAAGCGGCAGGGGGGATGGCCATAAACATCAGTTCCAACATAATAGCTGAATCTGTATTTAGTGCCAGTGAAAACCACGGGTGTCATCAACTCCACTTCAAGTCATATTTTATGCAACACATGAAACTTGTGCATTAGTATCCCATCCATCACTGGCATAAGCAGAAAGAGTTCACCAAGCAGCTATTCTTCTACCACTGTCCTAAACTGAGTTATCAAGTCACCAGAAGCATAGGATACAGCAGTGGGTCTCCCCAGATTCTGCACCCCAGAGGTACCCTGGGCATCCAAGCTGAGTCTGCCTGCATCTCTTGAGGATGCGCCTAACTCCCCTTCACAGGAGCTGCTGGCATCAGAGAGCTCAGGGAAAGCTCGTGATGTGCATGGTCATCACAGCCTGCATGGAACACTGTTAATTCCAGAAGCTTACGGCTATATCAATTTCCCCAAACCTCACAGGAACATTCATTCAAGCTGCTTGTACATTTGTTCTGCAACACAAACACAGCTTTCCTAAACCCAACGTGCTGAACTACTACAGTCCCTGATTGAAAGGAGCCAATGACAAAAATGGTTCTGGAAAGTGACTTTGATATACATTATTATTTTTACTATGTATGTAATCAGAGCACCATGGAGCCTCAGGCGTAGCCAGGGATCCCACTGCTCCAAATGCCGTACCAGCACAGAGATCTCACAAACTGGCAGCCATCCGTAGTTCTCCTAACAGTGAGGAAACAGCAAAACAAGCTGTCAAGGAAGGGAGGGGAAAGAAGTGCAGCTAAAGAACAGATCCCCTATAGATCCAAAATGAACTCCCTGCCAGTCCATTAAGCCTTGGGCTTCTCAAGTCTTTCGGCTACAAAACAATAAGACCTTTACAAGCCTCCCAAGGACTGCAGTACCCTCTAACAGGCTGTGGATTCTCATTGCATGACTCCATTCCTGTCTGGCTATGCCCAAACCAGAGTCAATCAGCATAGGAGCTGTCGTGATTTTAATTGCAATACACCCAGATGACTCAAGTTAAGATGAATTAGGGCAAATGGCAAAGTCTTTGAGACCAACACATAACAACCAGGTATTAGCCATGTTTTACATGAACTATTTATTAACTTCTGCTCTTCCCTTTTGCAAACCAGCTGATGCGATACACTGGGGTTTTGCAAGCATTTTGTTTCTTCTTCTCCCTCCAGACATGTTTGCAATTATATTCCCCAGGGCATACAGTTGCATGGCTGCACACACACACACCAGCACGAGTACCGTACAGCTTTTTAGCCATGTGACTGAGGGATGGTTCTGTCTCAAGGAGTATTCAAGTGAAACTAAATCAAAACAACACTGTCCATCCTTCTGAACAGAAAGCAAAAGCACTCAGGTGCAAAGGGGCACAGAAGCGGAGCTCAAGAAAAAAATTGCACACCTAAAGCCTGATTCATGATGCTAAGATTCTTCTATTACCTTTAACCATCTGCAGAGGCTCATTTCTTTTAAGCAAAGCCTTCAGGATGAGATCAGCTGTGAAGGGCCTGTTTCCTTCACTGGCTGAAAAGCGAGACAGGTAATTCTAAGCAGTGGCTACATAAATCCCCCCTGAGGATAACTGGTGCTTAGGAGAAACATGCCCAAACATATGCCGCATGTCCCCCTACTGCGAGATTTCCCATGTGAGACAGGCACTGAGCATTCCCACTGAGGCTCTGCTACTTGGAAGCCAGAAAATAGATTCAATAGGCAAAGAGGGACTATTCCCTGGGTCAGGGATGTCTTCTTTCACTACATGGGCTGCTGCACCTCCAGCCAAAGAAGTCCCACACTGCAATAGCACCCAAGCATAGATCAGGACCCTGTGCCAGCCAATCTGGCTGCACTCACCCACCCTAATCCAGGCTGAGAAAATACAATTTATTTCTTGCTAACCAGTGCAACTGCAGTAGGAGAGCTGAAGAAGCTCTGCTCCTGGAGCATCATCACAGTGGTGGCAGAAAGAAGGCTGAACACTGACAACCCACTTACAGGTTTCTGCTTTGCTAGAGCAGCACCCTGGACACCAACATCTGTTTAGAAAGGGGGTACCCAGCTTCCACACTCCTACACCTAGATTTAAAACACGAAGATCCACTCACTCGTTTAAAGTAGCAGAGAGGCTCTCCCTGCATGCAGGAGTGAGGATGGAAACCCTGAAGCGCAGCTCCACCCTCGGTCCCCTGGGTCAGGGCTTCTTTTGGGCCACCCGGAGCGGGGCGTCCCTGTCCCGCTGGCAACGCGGTCCCTGCTCCCGGACCCCTGCTCCCTACAGCAACGGGTCTGTGCAGCAGGAGAGACAGAAAGTTTCCCTACCCATGTCACGCAGATGGGGACACCCCCGGCTAACACGGGTTGGGGCGACACAGCTTCACCTCCTCCACCATCCCCACACTTCGCACTGGTTTAACACGGTATTTAGGGAAGCAGGGAGACTCGCAAAGTACCGCTTGTTTGGAGGCGGCTCTGCTGTTTCCACGCACCGGAGAGAGCAGCGACAACGGGGGAGGGAGGAATTCGGCACCGACGGCTATAAAGGGGTCAGTAAATGCGTGTTTCAGGGTCTCGGTCGCCCCTCAGAGCCCCGATAGCACTACGGTGGAGGCTCCTTCACCGTAATGTCGCCCCATAAACAGCCCGAAAAGGGGAAGGGGAGAACAACCACCAGCAATAACCCCTTCCTGACAAGCACCCCCCACCCGAGCCAGCGCATCCCACACAGCCCCCCCTACGGATAGGGAAAACTCCGGAGGAAGAGGGAAATCTCACCTCTTCGCAGGGCGGCAGCTGCAGGGCGGCCGCTTGCCAGCCCAGCAGCCAGCAGCAGCACACCCAAGCGCTGCCCGGGTACCGCCGCTCAGCTCCGGCCCGCCGCATCCTCATCATCTTCATCCTCATCCTCACAGTCCGCGGCGCACCCTCGGCCGGCCCGGGCGGGTATCACCGCCCCCTGCCCCGGCCGCGGCCGGAGCGTCGAGCTGCCCCTGGCCTTGTGCCCCGCCTGCACCCGCGCATAACCGCGGGGCTGGCACCGACGGCAGCGGCCCCGCCGGCCGCCCGCTCCCGGCAGCCGGCACCGCCAAAGCCTGGAGGAGGGGCCGGGAGGAGGAGGAGGAGGAGGAAGGCAGCGCAGGCGCATGCTGCCGAGGCTTGGCCAGCCCCGGCGTGGCAAGCGGGAGCTCGGCAGCACCCTCGAGCTGCATGGCCCCAGCCCCAAGGGTTGCGGGGCAGGAGCGAGAGCGAGGGGTTAAATCCCGCAGCTCCTCCCCGGGCCCGAAAGGCTCTACTGGGATAAATCCCCCAGTCCTCGCCCTCCTGTCTGATGCCCCATCCTTGTGAATGGCTTCCCCGGTGATGCAGGGTGCTTGGACCTATCTCCCCTCCAAGGATGCCCCTGTTCCCCCTGTAAGGATGCTGCCATCTGGGATGTATGGTGGATGTGAGGTGTGGGATGTGAGGATCGCCCACCTTCTCGCCAGAGCATGACAGCGACCCTCCTCTGAGGGATGGGAGAGAAGCTTGTTCATGGCCTGATCCAAATTATTATTATCCCAGAATTATGCAGGCTTCCCTCTCCGTGGTTGCCTTTCAGCCCGGTTTTTACCTCCCGTTCCCCAGCAACGTCCAGCTGCTTATTCCTAATGAGGTGTTTTACTGCCTCTGCCTCCCTGCCATCTCTGACAGACCGGCTCATATCCCTGCTCCCTCCTGTCTCTTCCCCCCTTTCTGCCTCCTCTTATCCATCCAGCAGAACACAGCACACAGTGCTCCTCACCTCCAGCACAGTGTGTAGCTGTCCCTATTGATCCACCTTTTTGTACCCCAATACCCAGCCCTTTATTTTATACTTCTAATCGATTGAGTGACCTTTCCTTTTGTAGTTTTACTGCAATGCCAGCTCACTGCGATCCAGGTTTGACTCAGCCTTTATTCACCTCTTGAAAAGAAATGAGCACTATAAGGGGAGAGTCATCTTTTTGCCTGCATCATGTAGCCCTTCTCGCCATCCCTGACTGGTGTCATCCCTGTGGCTGTGAGCTAACACAAAAATGGTTTCATTTGCTCATTTTATGCCATTTGAGGACCTTGCTGGAGCAGTCAGGAAAGGAGCTCTGTGGCACTGCTAACAGACTAATCTGAAATCTCCCTTTGTCCTCATACTGAGCCTTGCTGTGCTTTTAGCTCTAACTGGAGGAAGGAAAATGGGTTATCAGTTCTTCCACCAGCAGTCCCCATCCCTCACCAGGCTGCCAAATGAAGCAGCTCATGGAAACCATTGCACAAAAAAAGTCATCTTTCCAGAAAAAGTGGAGAAAAGGATATATGAACTGTGATACTGCTCTATGTTTTGTGCTCCTGGACCAGATAAATCAGCCCCAAGGACTCAATGCTCACCTTCACTGGGATGAAATCCAGTATCTGAGGAGCACTGATTACAACTGGAGCAGCACTTCTGTTTGCATCTGCTAAAACAGAACACAAAGCTGCAGGCACTCCTAGACATGCAGCAAGGGACTCACACAGAAAATACATGGAATACAATTATTGGTTGGATTCAGCATGTCGTTCATAGAAAGAAAACAGGTATGGAGGTCAACTTCCAGACAAGTGCACTTCTTGCTGCAGTTGTTGGCCTTGAATACGAATTCAGGGTGGGCAGGGGCTGTTGGCAGAACTGCTTTGCAGTGCAAGGGTGGCTGTTCCCAACCTACAAACCAGAGACCCAAGAAGGCAACAGGGGCACTAGTACAACAATGGCAGGAGTCAGTTCAAGCAAGCAGGTGTCCTGTACGGCATGGGGATGGGTTAGGAAAGGGGGTACCAGTGGGCGCTTGTCCGCTACTCTGTCCCCCTTTTGTTGCACTCAATTATTTAATCTTAAACCTCAGAATAGGGAGAACCCAATTTACAACTAAAAGGCTAAATACTCATCCTCAGTGCTCGCTATATGTTACCAGGAGCTATTTACTGTCCTCTGTGGGATTTGCTGTCTTCCTAGCAAGAAAAATCACTAAGATCTGAGATTACTTCATTTTTTTGTCTTGCTTTATGTTTCCAAATGACAGAAGGTCCAGAAATTTCTTGAGCTTTAAAAGCAAGGCTGTCACTTCAGGTGCTGCGCTGTTTGAACAGGCTCTGAAATGCCTCTGATATTAAATCTTGCAAATCTCACCTGGAGGCAGCATGGCAAAAATCCTGCAGTGCAAAGTAAGCATGAGGGCAGCAGAAAAAGAACAAGTATGCTGTTTCAAAAGTTAATGACCTTAGATAGACATGAATGGATGAGGTAGAGGAAAGTAGCGCGGTATTTGGGAAGCCTCATGTAACTTTGACACCAAAGAAGTAACACCTATACGTAACATCTACATATAAGGCAGCAAAGTTAAAGGATTTCAAGATCTAGTAAAAGCAGATAGCAGGCAGTGAAACTGGGATTTTCAAGACCTGTACCTGAGATATGGACCTAATATTGTGAGTTAAATGGGAGGATACAAAAGTAAGTCAGAAGACTCATGCAATCTGAGTTACAAACTCTTGCCCTGCTCTACTCCATTAAAATACAAAAGAAAAGGAAAGGAGAAAGTTAAGTCGTAAGTGATAATTTATACTGCAACAACCATAAGATATGTTTCAAGCTACACCTCCAGAACTGCCTGTGTTTTATTGCGCCTCTGTATTAGTCCAGTGTAAGTTAAAGATGCTCTTAAAAGTGAACCTTTGTACTGTTGTTGCAAGCTGTGCCCATAAAAAAACAACAGCTCTCAAGCATTTAGGGTCCAGGGCTGTAAACAGCTCTATCTGACATCAGTGAGATGCTGAAAGTTAGCGATGGACATTCATGTTTGCAGAGCTCAAGCCCTAGGTTTCTCCATGGCACCAAAGCAGTCATATGTTGCTAATGTTAATGACACCAAGTGAAAGGGAAAATTAAATGGCTGGCAGCTACTGTTTGGATGACAGCAATTAGTGACTGCGCTTGGGATTAGTCAGGCCTGTGGGCTGACATTGGCTTGTGTGGGAATACATCATAGGGTAAGTGAAACTATTAACCCTTGTTCCCTATGCTGGATTCTGACGAAAGCTCCTTAAAAACCTTTGCCTGCATTCTTCTTTCACTGCAGTTTTTGTGAAAAATAATCAATATAGAATCATAGGATAGTCAGGGTTGGAAAGGACCGTAAAATCTTCAAGTTCCAACCCCCCTGCCATGGGCAGGGACACCTCACACTAAACCATATCACCCAAGGCTCTGTCCAACCTGGCCTT
>JAOEHY010008452.1:0-29803 GCA_025447955.1 Psilopsiagon aurifrons | reverse complement strand
AACACTGCCAGGGATGGGGCAGCCACAGCTTCTCTGGGCACCCTGTGCCAGCGCCTCAGCACCCTCACAGGGAAAAATATTTTTCCTAAGAGCTCATCTCAATCTCCCCTCTTGCAGTTAAGGCCATTCCCCCTTCTGCTGTCCCTACAGGCCCTTGTAGAAAGTCCCTCTCCAGATTTCCTGTAGCCCCTTTAGTCACTAGAAGCTGCTCTAAGGTCACCCTGGTGTCTTCTCCAGGCTGAACCAGCCCAGCTCTCAGCCTGTCTTCATAGGATGCAAGCTACAAGCCAAGATGAGTTCCATCTCGCCACCCTGACCCCAAGTGGCTGAGCAGGCATGTTGATGTGTAAGGGGCTCTGCAGGTCGCATGCCTTCCCTTGGTGTACCCTCTGAGCACTGCCTCTGTGCAGTTACAATTTTGTTTTCACAATTAACAACAAAAATGAATTGATGTCAGCCCAGAGTAGGTGCTGTAGCTCTTCTCTGGGCTCTTACCAAGTGTGATGCCATTTGGCCACTCGATGTTGTCAGTCACCAGCACTTGCCGCCCTACGCCATTCAGGCCAGCCTTCTCAATCTTAGCTTCGTCTCCCCAGTCAGACCAGTACATGAACCTGAAGGACAAAGATCAAACAACACAGTAAACTGGACTCTAGTTGTAAGAAATCTGCACTAATAATCAAGGTAGAACATGCCCTGCTCTCTCTTCAGCTTCTTCAGTTTATTCTAGTATGCACCAAATAGAGCCACATACTGCTCCACAGGTCTTGCACCAGAAGTGCAAGAGGTGGCCTTTCAAAGACTTCGTTGAACTATATCAGCAGGTGCATTTCAGTTCAATGGATCTATCTTAAAGGGCAACTGAAGTCTTGATGAGGTTAAGAACCACCCACAAGTTTGCAAGAGAGGCAGAAACATGACTGGAACGTCTCCATTGGCAAAGGGGGTGTTTGTGGTCTTTACACCTACCTCCGTGTGGGATCAACAGCAATGGCTCTCGGCTCACTGAGGTCACTGTTGAAAAGTGTCCTCCTCTTGCTTCCATCTGCAGTGGCCACTGAGATGGTCTTATTTCCAGAATCCGTCCAGTAGATGTTCTTATGGACCCAGTCTATCGCCAGTCCTTCTGGAGAGTTCAGCTGGCTGTCTATCAGAATCACCTGCTCGGCGGTGTCACTCGCTTTGTCTATGTAGGCACTGCAAAGACAGGACTTGTCATGGCACTGGTGTGGCACAGAGAGAGACGTGCACATGTGCATGGGGTCAGGTAGCACCTCTGCATCCCCGTGGAAAGACAGTCCACAAGTGGCTGTGTTGGTGACACAGAAACCTTTATGGCTATGTGCTGCAATCTACAGCTTTCCTACAACTTGTTCTTATTTCCCTACACCTGGATGACAGGCATTTCTAGAACAGGGAACTGGCATTCCATTTTTCTACCTGTTTCCTGCTATAACTGCACAATTCAGGAAAGCATTTGGCTTCAGGCATGTTAATTTCAATAGCATCAATTCAGTTGATTTATGGACATTAGAAATATTATCTCCAGTGCTCAGCTGAACAGAGCTGAATTCAGCACGTCAAGAAATGTACTTAAATGTACTGCAGAATTAGGACCTGTGTAACTAATTGGGATTCATCAAAGGGATTCATGGAGCTGTACTAATTTGGCAAGTGACCTCATTAGATACAAAGAAAATGTTCACTAAACATCAATGGCAGCCTCCACATCTTTCCAAACACTAATGGAAGGCAGCAAACTCCACATGGATATTTCGTGAGAAACTCAGTGTTGCTGCTACAAGCACACGGGCTGATTCTGCACTGTCGCCCCTGCACCAAGTGCACTGAGATGAAGTTAGAGCTTGCATGCTTAGTCTGGTTCTTAGAGTAACTCGGTACATCTTAGAAAAGACTTGTTTCAGTTTGACGAGCAGCTCATGTTCTGACTACACAACTCCAGGCCAGGGAACTCCTCCTCAGTGTTAACAGCGTGTTCAGTACTTCGTGTCCACCACTGCGGAGAGCTGCTGCACTGTACCCTCAGCCCCACTCGCTACACTTGGTGGGGAAGCTGTGAGAGGCTCCTGTTGCTTTCAGAACGGGAGGGCTGAAGTAGAGGTGACACTGCAATTCTCCCAGCAACTAAATCTTGTAAAAGATCTGATACCCCGAAGGGGACATCACCTCAGTAGGAGAGGAGCTGGAAAGGCAATTGAGGTGCATCAAGAAAGATGGGATCTCTTGTCAGCAATTACCTCTTGGCCCAGTTTTCACATTGTGACAGCCTCTCAACTGTAGACTGCTTTTCCACAGAGAACACCTGCAGGTGAGTCTTGTTCTCTGCTGGAAGGACATGGTGGCCTTTTGTTTAGAAGCGTTTGATATTAGTGATGGGAGCAGTATCTTAAACAGTACTTGTTGAGAATTTACAGCTTGCTCTGCAGACAAGGTGGGACTTACAACAATGCTCATGCAAGTAGCATTAAAAAAGAGAAAAATCCTGCTGTTTAGAGAAGGACAAAGGCTTGGTATAGCCATGTCCAGGGTATGAACACTATTCAGTGGCCCCCAGTGTCCCAGGGCATTCGCTGTCTGCTGCAGAAGGAGCAGTGGGTCTCAAGTAACTCTGTGTATGCATACAAACCCCTTACCCACCCTGCTTGTGCCTGCAGAATCAGGCTCAGTGAAAGCAGCCTTCTCCTATGCTATCTCCGCATTTTCAGAGCCCCACAGACTCAGGATACCTGCTGAGCCACTCGAGTGCTTCATACTCAGCACAGCCTGTGCAAATTTCCCAGCCAATGGCATGGGAGATACCAGCGCCTGCAGAACCCCTGCCTTGCCTCCCACCCACCGAAACCAATCAAACTTTGCCTGATCATTAGCTAAAATCCAGAACAAACCACTGTAGAAGCTGCAATAGGGTGCAATAGCTATGCAAACCAAAATATACATGGGGGATTTTCAGCACATAAATTAAACACATTTTTAACTAGGCACACTCACAAAGCCCTGGTACATAATAATGTGATGGATGCCATGAAACAGCTCAAGGAGGAAGGAGAATCACAGGATGTGTGCTGTGGTCAAGTGCTGTGAATTTAAACTCAGTCTACCAGAGTCTACAGTGGAGCAGCCGGTATCTGTGTTGCTACCTCCTTGTTCCCACCGTTTGCCTCCTTTGTGCTTTCAGTTCCTCGTGGTTTCACGTACAGCAAGCACACAGCACAGCAGCAATCTCACACAGCACTGCTGGGCAATAGTATGATTCAGTAAACAGGAGTCTACATGTAATTGCACAAATGCAGCAGGATCTGTTATTGACAAAAGGCCTTCCTGCACTATCAAACCAGATCACTGCACAAGGCCCTGATTTCTTTTATCATTTCCTAAAGAAGCTTAGAAAGTCTGGGCCACAACAGATAATCCAGTAAGGGAAGAAAAGCCCCTGGGTACCCTGCACTGCTCTCTGCAGGCTCTCCTTTAAGGGTGCAGGTTGAACCATAGCTTTGGGAAGGTACCAAACCACTCCTCCTCTCTTGCCCCGTACCTGTAGATTTTTCGGTAGAACAGATCACACCAGTATATCCTGTTTGTGGACACCTCCACGTCCAGTGCCACAACATTCTTCAGCATGGGAATGAGGCGAGAGTAGTCCCTTTTCACCAGGTCTATCTTGCGGACCTCGTGGCGGTTGGTGAAGATCAGGTATGGGCTCTTGCCTACCACAGAAAAGCAGTCAGTTTAGCAGCTGACCCAAGGGCTGGACTCAGCTTTCATTTCTCTTACCAGTCACCGATAGTTCTGCTTTGTAAGGAAGCTTTACACCACACCAGAAGCAAGTGTGAATGGCTTCCAGAGGCAGAGCTATCATGTGAACATGGAGGACCACAGCATCTCTGTGGTCACTAGATGTACACTAGCTCTTGGTCTGCCCATTCTACTAAGCCACAAGCAAAGGTCTGGGGAATGTCTCACTTTCAATCACACATTTACAATATACATGGGCCAGATTTTGGTGACTCATGGCCAGGACAAGGAAGAGAAGGAAGCCCAGGCTCTGGGCTGGCTGGAAGAAAGGCAGACAGCCAGACTCAAGGTATCACAGAGCCACACTGAATCCAGCAAAGCCAGGGCTTGTTGCTGGAGAGGAATTTTAGACTGCCATGTACATGCAGAACTCACAACAGCCGCCTGAGCACTTGGGCTCAGGTAGTTCACATATCTCTTGGCAGGGGGGGTGCAGAGCCGGCAGCATGGGTGCTGATGGTACTGCTACTCCAGTCACAATCTCAAGCCAGCCAAGGCTGGAGCCTCTCAAGCATAAAGTTGACATGAATTTTCCAGGAGACAGGAGAGCAGGACACAAATTTATCAATAGTTACTTTGCTTAGAAGACCATAGCCAGCACTTTAGCCTCTATGGTCATTCACAGTGAGCCCATGGAGGCCAGCTTCCACCTGTGTCTCTAGCATAGACCAAGAGGTGCATGTCCTTGCCCTCTCCAACAGTAGCCAGTTGAAGATCCTAGCAAAGAGTGTCCTTCCATTGGGACTACGGAACATGACCCTGAAAGGGAAGAGCTGGGACAAGGTTCTAGCTCTGGAGTACATCATGCTCCCAGCACAGACTCTTGAGCACAAAGGGTTTTCTAACCAACAGGCAGGTCACTATCCCAGGATTTGGGTCAGACCTAACTCACAGCAGCTGTGAGACTTACAGACTTCATGAGGACAGGAGGGCTCTGTGTCTACCATATAGGACTTGGGAAGGAAGAGGCTACATGGGTGTGCAGGACAGCACTAGAGAAGCAACTCTGCGTTGCAGGTAACTCACCCTTCCCCAAGACACCCACCATTTCCATTAAGAAAACCCCCAGCATGGCTGATGCTCAGTCTTGAACAATTCAACTTTCCCTCCCTCTGACATTAACATTCATTTCTGCAATAAGGTCAAGCAAATTGCTGGTGTTCATGTTGGTATTTGCATAGGAGGGTGGCGAGGTGGCTAACCCACTGTGCTTTAATTGGCATGTTTTCTTCCTTTTAACAGCACCACCACTAAATGCTTTTGCTGCGCTGTTTTTAATAACACCTGTCAAAAGACCTTCTTTTCTAGTTTCAGCTTCAAACAGCCAGCTACTGACTGTAATCTTGCTCTGTACACTGTTAAAATATTCTGATCTGCATGATCAGTAGTTCTTGCCTAGAGACGCATCTGCTATCGCTGCAGCAGTTCTGTGCTGCTTGGAATGAAACGACTTTGCTTTCCTTCTTTGCTAGTTTCCTTTTGTTTCTGTACCTCCAGCTTCAGCCCTGCAAGCATGTTTTCTTATCGGAGTTGGGATGTTGAGCAAGCAGAGTTGAAGTGCCTGTGGTGTTCTTACCTACAGCTTTGCAGTTCTTGGACAGGGTGTCCATCTCATATCCTTCGTAGCACTCGCATTTGTAGTCCCCCTTGTAATTAATGCAGATCTGGCTACAAGCGTCTGGATTCTCACATTCATCTATGTCTGAAAAGAGTGTTTGAAACCCATCAATAACTTGAAATCAAACCATCTGTGATGGAGCAACGCTGAAGTGAATATAATCACGTCTCTATATGGTGAAACACAAGGGACTGCTGTTTGCATGTAAATTACCTCCACACGTTTTTTTATCCAGAAGCTTGTATCCGGGCGGGCATTCGCATTCATAACCAATCTTCAAGTCTTTGCATATGTGTGAGCAACCTCCGTTGTTCATAGAGCACTCATTAATACCTGAAAGGGATACACAGATTATCTGTGACTTTTACTTGTAAAACTGAATAAAATTAAGAGATGTCCTGAGACATTTTCCCATCTATCATAGCTTTTGGTAGCCAGGAGCTGGCCACAGAGCATGTGAGCAACTTCACAGATAGGAAGCCACCACTGTATCACTTTCTAGCTCTTTATTATTCCAAACCAATGCTGTAGGATCATTTGAAAACCTAGTGCCTAAATGAACAGGGAGCCCTGGGGATACAGCGTATGTGATTCTCTGCATCTCATCCCATCAGAGAGCTGCTGCTTTGAGCATGTTCTGCCACATGTGAGAAACTTCCAAGGGACCTAAGGGCTCTCTCCAGGAGGCTCCTTCTTCCCATGCGCTAGTTCATGTTGATTTTTCTGAAGAGTCTCTCTGAGCTTTAATAATTCATGCTGGGGGAGTCTCACCTCCCAGGGACCAGCTATTTTGAAATAGTATTTTCCCATCTAGCTCCAAGGAATGATCTATGTGAAAATTCCAGAAACACCACAGTACAGTCTGTCAGAGATACTCCATTAACACCGAGGTACAGTCCTCCCACAAGCACATCCCACGCTACAGCCTCTGCTGGCAGCCGGCATCAGCCCAAGTGTGCAGTTTATGAAGCAACAGCCCCAGTCCTTTCCTGGGTCCCTGTCAGATCCCAAGGCCACCTTCCTGATCCTGCTTTCAAGTGCTGAAATGAAAAACAGACTAAGTGGATCCTTAGAACTGCATGAGAGGTTGAGGAAAGCTGGTCTCCTCTCAGAAATAACATTTCTTGTTACAATTAACCTATGCAAGGTCTGGAAGTCCTCTCCCTAAGCAAGGCTGCTGAAGAGAAGCTGTGAGATTTCAGGGATAGTGGGCTCACTAGCACAAGCAAAACTGATGTGCTTCAATCTATAATGCAATTTAAAGGCAAATTTTTCATTTATCTCTTACTTCTTGCTTCCTTGCACACTGCAGGTGAGCAGCATAGCAGAGCCATTAAACCAGTGCTCTTCGAAGAAAATGAAAGCAACCACAAGCTAATGAAGTCAGGAAGACTAGGAAAATACCATGCCAGAAGGAACCCCATCTCAGCCCTGGGATGCTTTCACCTTCCTATCAAAGACACACACATACAGATATGAATACATTATTAATAGAGCAAGTTCACTAGGCTCCAAGAGGACATCCACAGAGTCACTGTGTGTTGTCACTGATGTTTATTAATGGGTATCATATATTCCTGTCCTTGCACAGAACTCCAGAAAATGGGGTCATAAACATGCACAACTGCTCTCTGCAAAATACTACAAAGGCTGTTTCAACTAACAAGCAAACTCACTCAGATGATTCCCATAGTTTCAGAGGTACTTTGTGGAAGGGAGAGACTGTAAATTGAGTGCTGGTTCACTTGCTGCATTTCTCAATAGGAGCTGAGGAGGAGCCTGGCAGAGACAGGGGCCTGCTCTCCTGCTGGGCAGCTGCTGCCCATTACCTAAAGTTCAGCAGTACATTCACTGCCTGCCTAAAATAAGACAAGTGATGCTCCGTCTTCTGTCATGCTTTCTTTTGGCAATCTTGGAGGGCACTGCAGCGTCTAGCACACAGCTAGACAGACACACCAAGACGAGGAGCATGTCCTGCATCTCCTGCCTTCTGTGTGGATTACTTCTGTGTGGGTGTTACATTCACAGCAAACCACATCGCTCAAAGAAACATGTTTTCTGTGGGGGCTATTCTCTGCTCAGCTTCCTGACTCAAAACCACATTTCGCTGCCAGCCTGGGACTGCACCACATCAGCCAGGGCACCAAGCTGAGCACCAAGCCCAGCTGAGCTGTGCCACTACCCTGTCTCCTGAGATGAACTGGGCTGTCAGCTTTGTTTAGAGACCTCCACAGGCAGACAAGTTACAACACCCACTCAGAAAGACAGGGAGATGTGGATTAGTGTAAGAAGGAAGCAAGACCATACTGAAAGCACAAGGTAAGAGCATCCTCACTAGGCACTGATACAGAAGAAAGACTGACAGTTCTTCCTGCATGTGAGTTATTTCTGAGGCAGGCACTGAGCTCCATGCTACTGGTGCTCCATGACATCATGGCAAGAGTCTCTCTGCCTGAGACATTTCTGCACTGGAGAACAAATCCAATGTGTCTGAGTAATGCTGCAGATCGGGGCTGGTGCCCACAGTGTCTGGTGAGAGGGAAAGGTGAGAGAGGAGCTGCCCTAGTGAGAGTGACACAGCTCTCTGGTGTGGGCTTTCCATTCTGCTGACTCTGACATGCAGAGCTATCTCTTGAGCACTGTCACCAGCCCAGAGTGAGCAGGAAGCTGCAGAGAATTACCTGCTGTCATTTCTAAGGGAAGCAACAACAACATGTAAAATCCAAAAATGGATGAAGTCATCTCTCAGTTATCTCTCTACATGTTTTCACATCCGAAGTATGTTCCCAGTGTTAAATTGTTATGATGCTATCATCATCTTACAATTCAGAGATAATTTAGGCAGTAAGGCTAAATAAACTGGCCTGTGCTGTAGAGGACACTAGTATCTGAGGAGAGGGGGAATTCCTGGTTCCTAGACCCATGCTCAGTTCATACATCCCTCCAAGAATAAAAGCTGAGCTGAGAAGGGCGAAGTTCAAACTTGCAGATGATCAGACGAGGCTACTAATTATATTCATATGAAGGGTGATGAAAGAATAAAGGCAAGGAAAGAGAAGCAGAGTGAGAAATAGCATTAGCAGCTACATGTGGTTACACTCAAAGCTGTGAGCACCAGATGGAGAAGAGGGGAAGCAGTTACAACAGGAGCAACACGTAGAAGGCAAGTACTGTACCACATTCTTTCAGAGGCTCGTCAGACCAGTCCCTGCAGTCTCTATGTGAATCGCACACTTTGCCTCCGTCAATGCACTCTCCACTCTTACACTGAAACTTGCTGGGACTTTCACATGCTGACTCTGTCATGTCGGGCAAGAGAGGAAAGCAACTAAGTTAGACGAGGCTCATGACAACGAACAGCCTGACATAAAGCTTCAAGAGGGTGTCATTAGCAGAAATAGGATGAGATTAAGCAAGTGAACATTAAGCCTGAGTATCATGCAAGGTACTTTTCAAGTCATACAGTCTGCAGGGTCAGCACAATCATCTCTCCCAAGCAACCCCACTGCCAGAATGGCTTTAAACTCTCTATAGGGACAGCCTGCCATGGCCCAGAGGAGCAGTACAGGCCTCTTTCCCTTTCCAATGGCCACACAGGCCTCACAGGCTCACAACATGGAGCATAAGCAGTGCAAATCTGTCTGTACCTACCTTGTATGCAGCCTGCCTCATCGCTGTTGTCAGGACAGTCATGCACCTTGTCACACTGCTTTGCTCCGTGGATACAGGTCCCATCACCACACTGGAATTCATCCGGCTGGCAGGTCACCAGAGCTTTAAGACAATGCATCCAAGCATTAGCTACACAGGACTTGAATCTTTTATGGTACCTTTTAGCCATGTACTCTGACATTGCTGGAGTTTTGCAACCTTTGTCAGCAAATGTCATACAGCATTGACTGCTTCCACCAAAGCAACTGAGGCAGCTCCTGTGGCCCTCTGCTATCCAAGATCACTTTCTGTGCCCTTGGGAAAGAGCCCCAAAGCCCAGATCTAGTAAAAACAGAATCAGTGCAGGCAGTGAAGCTTCTTGGGTGAGACACAAGAAAGCAAGCAGGCAGCAAAACTATTAGCAGTGGAGCCTCTCTGGGATCCTAAGTCTGTGTGAAAGACCAGGCTGCCTTCCAACTAGGATTGCAAAGTGCACTGGAAAGGCAAAGGCAAAGGCAACTGCTCCTCAGCAATCCTTCCTTCAGAAAAAGTTGTATTTAAGATATATTTCAGAACATGTTCAGGCTAAGGGCATGGGCAAGAGGCATGCATGTATTGACTCTGCCAAAGCCAGTATGGCCACACTAGGAAGGAAGCTTAGTAACTCAGATATATCATTCAGGTTACTAAATGCCCATGAGCTAACAGACAGAAGGCGGCAGAAGAGCTTCAGTGCACTGCAGATTGGTGTTCCTTGGGGTTACAGGCCAAAACCACCTCCACAGTGTCAGGCCAGATTTCAAGCCCAAAGCTCATTTGCCCATGTCAGATTATTACAGACTCAAAAAAGATCTGGTAAATATCAAAGTTGGGGGAAAAAATAAAACACACGGCTGCACTGACCATACTAAAAGCAGTCAAGTTTCCCTCCCCAGGGTTACATATATGAGAGACCTTCCTAGCTGGGACCAAACTTGTGCTGGGAAGGGTACAGCCAGCAAAAGGCTGCAGCCTGGCAAAACCAGCTCCTCATTCCTGGAACATATTCTGCAGCTTACTTCTGAAGGGCCCATCTTACAGATGTTGCCTTCAAACCCTATTAAGGCAGCACACCCTGGAGAGCTCTTGATTCTAACCTTTCCATCTTGCTGATTATGTCCTGGTATCACATGACAGAAAATCACTGCCTCTGAATAGCTACAGGAGGTCAGCACTCATGTTACTACACGGGAGGTAAGAGCTATGTGGCAGATCTTCCCTGACAATTTGACAAACTGGTTCTAATAGAAAAATTACTACTTGCAGACAACTCAGGACTAGCCACAGATATGAAAGGAGTTAGCATCAATACCATAAAGTATCAGCTGCAAAAAGGCTCAGTATCGTTGGTGACTGCATCCCACAGGACACAGGATCTGGATTCATGACTGCTTCACTGGACTTAACTCTGGTGCATGTTCAGCTGGCAAGGGGCACAAAAGGCAGGAAAAACCACAACTGCAGGGCTGGTGGGGGAAGGGAGGAATCCTGCCTTTAGAAATACACAGTATTCACATGAGGAAAGTTTGGAAATAGCACTGCTCCTTGGAGAGGAAAGCTATATGCACTGTATTCATAAAAAGCTGAAAAGAGAGAAATATTCCAAGCTATAAGAAGAGTTATGCGACCAGCTGTGTTGCCACATTTCAGTTAATAAACCCAGGCACAGAAATGGGAAACCTCAGTGCGACATCTGGGATAGCAGCTCCAAACTAAGCATGTGGGAACTGCTGCTCTAAATGGAGAAAAATTAAGGAGAGGAGGAAGCAAAGCTGTGGTCTGGAAAAAGCAGACCACACATTTGGAAGTGGCACTGAGAGCTCCTGCAGGGAAGCAAGAGCACTTGTGCTGGAACAGTTCCTGCTACATACAACCACCTGCCTGGAGAAGCCCTACCAACAGAGAGACCACCTTCCCCCTCTTGACCTCTTCTGAGCTAAACCTTGGCCATTGCAAAGCTTTTCCTACTGCCTAGCTGAAAATACCTATGCCACAATTATTTCCTGCCTTCACCCCCAACATGAAAACCAGTTTACTTCACCTCTTTTAACTCCCACAAAAGTGTAACATGGAATGAAAGCTAATTGGAGTCTTGTCTTTGCTGGAGCAGGAACAAGTCTCCATTTTATCAAGTAAATCTGCATGACAACAGCTACAGATTTGGAAGACAGGCGTTACAAAACCTACTAATTGTTCTCAACTGTAATCTTCAAAGCTCTTCTAAAAAGCAGTTATAGTTAGATGCTAAGAATAGAAAGGTTTCTAATCCTAAAACAAGATGAAAATTTGGCAGGAATTGTGAAGACAATGGTGAACAAGCAAGACTGAGAGAAATGACAGCACAGCTCTTAGCTCAGTTGCTAGAGGGACTGCAAAACACGCATGTGGGATTGTACATCACTGCCCAAAGCTTTTGCTTCAGGAAGGGAGAGAAGTTTGGAGATCAGGCTTAGTTTCCTGGCTCACTTCTTATTTAAGCAAAGCTGTGTAAATTCAGAGCTTTGAGGAATAGCCCCTGAGACTCTTAACAGACATCTAAAAAGATCAGATGCAGTAACAACTCTTACTGATCACAAAGATATTAAGGTGCACATGCAGCATTTTTATTTCTTGGTGCATTTTTCAGTAGGAGGAGAGAAAATACTATGTTTATACCTGGCCTGGAGAGCATAAGTTTGAGGGAAGAGGGCCAGGAACTTGGTTACCCGGAAGCTGGGACACAAACCCATCTCAGCACCACTGGCAGAGTTGACAGGACCATTCCCAAAGCAGAGCAATATCCTAAGAAGAGGGAAGAGCTGTGCTGCTTATTTGCACAAGATGTTCAGGAAATTGCTGTGCTATTTCGGAGGGTTTATATCAGAGAAGTCTCAGCAGTTTTACAGCCATCTCCTCTGTTCTGCAAATCAAATACGGAACGATTTACCAAAGCGCTGTTAAATTAACAGGCACACTCAGACAGACACACTTCCCATTTGCAGATACTGGGCTCAAAGCTGTACTGCTCAAATTCAGCAGATACATTCTGGATTCCAAGTCCCAGCATATGTTTCCGTGTCTTCTGTTTCAATACCCCCAAATAAACTTAATCTCAAGAAAATCCCTGCATTTGCAAAATGCATCAATCCCATTTTATAGATGGGGAGACAGAGGCACAGAAAGTGTGAGGTCAAGTCCAAAGGGATCTGTTCTATTTGAACACTCAGTTCTACAAGTCCTCTCTTGCATAAAGATTCCCTCCCCCGGGGTGCAAACAGCAGCAGGCTTGAGCACATCTGGGGCACTGGGGTGATTCCTGGCTTGCATAGGTGAAAATGGCAGAACCAGCGCCTCTGTACAGAGGAGCAGTGGAGTAGCTAAAAGATAGTGCTTTGAATCCCACTGTTTCCTGGACCACAGGACTAAAAGCAGCCGGAGCAGTTCACATGCTCGTTTCTCCTGGGCAGATAAGCTGCACATTGTGCCATGCTGAGACTTAGGAAAAACTTCAAGTGCTGAATCTCTGCTAGTCAGAGATACCATTGTCTCAAGTCAATTCTGACATATTTCCTCCTTCCTCCGCTGGTTGTCAGCACTGTGCTGTGCTGCAGCCGTGTCCAGCTGCATCTTCTGCCCCAGGGAGGCTGCCCTTGGTGTATTGGGAAGCGCTGCTTGGTGAAGCTGCTCCGTTGCTGAAGGTTGCTGTCAGAGCTGTGCCACTTCTGGGCCTCACGTCTCGGCAGTTTGAGCTCAGCTGGATATTGTCAGTGTCTGTCAGATCCAGAGAAGAAAGCTGGGGAACAGAGAGCTGCATCTACCTAAGCAAGGTACCCGGGGCACTACTCTCACCCCCAGTGTCAAAGTAAATGGGGCCTGTGAAAGACTTAGAACAATTCCTTTCAAGCTGAAACAACAGGGACTGAAATTTTGGAGACATTTCATCAGAAAGCACCATCTATAAGCTGCTCCCCTCTTTCATCATTTGGGAATGCAAGGGAGCCCACTTTTCCTACTCCTAAGTTGCCTAACTCAGCCATCCTGACAGGTTGCCATCACTGCAGGGAATGCAGTCTGTGGAACAGAGATCAGCTCCACTGGGAGTCTCCTGCCACAGACACCAGTTCTTCACCTGTGTTTGCAATGTGGGCTTGGCCACTATGTCCTGATTTAGAAGGGACACAAGTACAGGATTGCCTGCAGGAGGTCTGCGTGAAATCAGGTACCAAACACCACAGGCTGTCTCAGGTAGCAGTGCACACCTCCACTGGACATGCTCCTTCCCAGCCTTCTTACAGTCACTTCACACTGATATGGATGCCAAGACCCAGCTGTGTCTCCTGACTCCACTGTCCCTGCTATGCTTCAGTCATGGGAAGTACTGCCTGGGTACCTGCTGCACAAGAGCTCTGTCTACTCCTGTATCCTTTCATGGAGATGAAGAAAGAGGCATCCTACCTAATCCATCTCTACTCAGAAGGGGGTTGTTAGCAATGATATCCATGTACACAGCAGTCAAAACTGCTCTGTTCCTAACAGAATATACCTGGCTTCACCTACTCTGCTCATAAGAGTCCTTGGCTCTTTTATAGGCACAGCAGTTTCAGGGTTACCTGTGCCTCATCCCCCACTCTCCTGCAGTGTAACCAGTGGTATGCAGGACTTACTACACCCTCCTCTTCTTGTTAAAGCTGCCACTGAATTTACATCTGCCATGGGTTGTCATGGGTATGAAAAGATGGTGTTGGCAAAAGTGGTAAATTTCCTTAGGCACCTTTGCCAGAATGTCTGTTCTCTGCAGCTAGTTGCTGCCTGCCTCCCCAGAGGTGGCCCAATGTCAAAGCTGCGGAATATATACAGCTATGTAAATATTTTATTTTATTTCAATCTTGTCACTATGAATATTTTAGCACAACATTTTGCTCTTAGTTTCTTGTGTCTCTCCCTCCTCAGGTAAGTGACCAGCGTGAACCGTTTAGTGGCTAAAAATGGATGAAACATTCAAAATACCACGCACAACAACAACAGCATGTTATATATGCATAAAGCCAGCTGAAAAGAAATCCATTATTTATTAGCTCTGTGCCTTATCAAGACAAGCTCAAAGTGCATTTCCAGCTGGATTCTTCAGAGGTACTGCTCTTGACTGCCTTGTTCCCTATACTCTAACTTCAGAGGCAGAAAATTAATTATTTCTTTTCCTGATGATCACATATTCCCTTTACCACTGTGGCTTCTAACCTCCAGGTTGTGACCCCACCATGCAGCCTGAGGGCTTTGAACATTTTTCCTATTTTCCATTCATTGCCTTTCTAGTGAAACAGATCTCTTCTGAGGCATGGTACCATCCAATAGCTCCTGCACCTCCCTTCTAAATCCTCAAGGAAAAAGCATAAAAGGAGTCTGGAATATACCTGACCCCGCTGGGTTGGGCACCAAGCCATTTGGAACACAAAACAGTCCCTGTCAGGCACACAGTTGCAGCATAGACATCAAAGACTTGGCTTAAAAAACATCCCACAGGGCCCCTCTCCCCCACAAAGGAGGGTCCTCAGCCCTGTCGCAGCCCTGCAGACACTCACGGCAATCCTGCTCATCAGACTTGTCCTTGCAGTCTTCATCCCCATCACACTTCCAGTTCAGGTGGATGCATTCACCGTTGCCACACTGGAACTCATGAGCTGCACAGGTGTTGAGGGCTTTGGCATCATAGCCGCACTTCTCCACGGACTCGTCTGATTGATCCTCACAATCCGGCTGGTTATCGCAGACCCACAGCTCTGGGATGCACACACTGTTGTTGCACTGGAACTCGTTGGGGTTGCAGGTCAGAGGGGAGCATTTCCTTTCATCGCTGCCATCCCCGCAGTCATTGTCACCGTCACACACGAAGATGATGGAGATGCATGACTTGTTACTGCACTGGAACTCATTGGGAGAACAGGCTTGGGAAGAGAAACAAACAGGTGAGCTGTGAGTCTCCAACCTGCCCCTCACCACTGTGCCAGCTTTAGCACATTAGGAATGTCTGAGACAGGGGGAGGGCAAGCACACAAAAGCATTATGTTGACCGTGCTAACCAAGAACATTACATTCCCAATGGTAAACTACATAGCAAGGAGCAAGCGAAGACACAGTGATCATCTCCCCAGCTGTGCTACAGTATGCATCCTCCATGGGCATCCCTGAAGAACAACGGGCAGCAGGGCTGCAAGAAGTGCAGGGAGGAGAAGTGGGGGGCCAGCTGCAGCACTGCCCTGGTGTTGAGGCAAGGGCAAGCTCCAGTGTATGTGGCGGCAGCAAGGAAAGAGCATGGAGATTGCAGGGTGGGCTGGAGGTGCACTGGCACATAGTGGTGGACGCCACAGTGCTTTGCTCTGCTCCACACTGACATTATCAATCTCTGACTTTCACAAGCACAGAATCAGGTTTCAGGATTTCACAGTGTGCCTGGTTTTGGACATATTAAGTGGGATGTGTAGGGTAAATATTTAGTGAGTTGAGCATCAATTTAGCTGCAATCTGCCAGTAAGGCCCTTTACAACACACTGAATGCCTTCTCTGGAAATCACAACTCAACATTAACATACAAATGAGGCGTTTGTCAGACAAGAAGCTGGGTACTCTCCTCTTGGAGCCTAATGGGCAGCTGAACCAGAGAAGCCTGCACAAATTAAACTTTCAGGTACTCCAAAAACGCGCAGCTCACAGTCACTTTATTTCATCAAGGTGTGGAGCAACCACGACCCTGTAAGACATTCTCCCTAAGCACTTTTAGGTAGTTACTTAAAAATAATTCTGTTTCTGCAGTTTCAGTCATATATGGCAAAGTGACGGCTTTGATAAATCACAAGTACAATAAATATATACAAATAAATTACAGTAAGGTTGTTTTTTCTGTTTTACATTGTGCTTGGGAGTCTTTTTGTCTTCAGAAGCAGAACTATTTATCACAGAGCCCCTGGGGTAAACCACACAGTTCAGATAGTACCAATCACTGCAGTGGCAAGTGCATCAGCAGAATCTGGTTAAAGGAGTTGTCGTAGCCCATCTTTCAGCCAACAAAAGGAACCCAGTGGTATTCTACTGAAATATTATATCTGTTTTATACCTGGAATGAAAGTCTATTTATCTAGCAATTAAGAATATGTGCACTTGTACACAGATACATATTTACATTCCAGCTTGCAAACTTGCTGGGGTACCTGCTAACCTAACCAGACTACAGTTTTACATCACAGTGTGACAGTACATATACCTCTCCCTTCCTGCCCTGTGTTCTGTCCCATTTACTGTCAATCTTTCCAGATATTTCTGTGTCTACCACAGTAGCAATCTGCCTAATTAGAGGAAAAAGAGGTTTGCCTTCCTTGGTGCAGTACTACCATGCACTGCTACAACCCATGCTCCCTCTAACAGGGATAAATGTTAAAGAGAATATTAGCTGCATGCTGCTGTGCCCAACTTGACATCAGTAATTAAATGCAACAGAGTGTGGTCATCAAAGGAGCATCTTGTGTTAAACACCAAAGTATCACCTGGTTCAGGAAGGTTGCTCAGGCTCTTTCTGTACCCAGTAGAGTATTTTGGATACAGAAAGATGCCTTCAACAAGCAACTCCTGCCACCTACCTTGGGACAAGCACTGTCCCTTGGAGGGGCTTACATTTCTCTTCTCCAAACAGAGCAAACTGAGATTAGACAACTAAGGATAGGAGATTAATTCCTCTTATAAGGACATGAAATATGAGCACAGTCTGGTGGAGAAGTATCTGAAAAAACCCCTGCTCTGCATAGGAGAATCAAGACCAAGGAGAATCAATGCTCCATTTTCCACCCAAATGCTGCTCTTTTTTTCTTCATAGATCAACTTTTCTATCCTTATCCCAGACTAGAAATAATCTATTAACCCTACTGATCCATACACAGCTGTATAACCTAACACTCTCTTCAGGTGATGCATAATACGGGAGTGACAAGTGGAAATGTAGGAAATGTAAGGTCACAGTTATAATCATACCAATCTATTTAAAAAAGGAAGCAGGAAACAGGAACATTTCTAGTGTTATGTGCAGTTTCTAGAACAGATCAAGGCTGAGAAGAAGAAATTGCTTTTCTGGCATTATTTTTGATGAATCTCAGAAACAGATCAATGAGCAGAATCTTGCATGATCATCTGATCCCTAATTTTTGGTCAAGGTTGAATGATTCACACACTCCAAATGTGCATTAATTTCCTTCCCCCCAACTGTAATGAGCCCATCTTTTTTCCCTTGCTGTCTCCCTGGTCCCACCTCCACCCCTCCTTCTGTCTGTATGCATTTTCTTTCAGATCCTTCAGAAATCTGCTACACTGGCAAATTAACGACTGATAAACATATGCGTGGAATACAGACAATGGAAGTTTGCACAAAAGCTTCTCCTCTGCACCTACAAATCCCAGCACAGATATAAAACTACTGATAATCACAGCCAGAAAATAGCAGCACTTCAGCTTTTGCAATCTCTCATGAAGACTTTCTCAGTGAAGCTTGTGAATTACTAGCTAGAAAAAATGCATGGTCATGACTATTTTATTTCCTTTTAAATATTAAATTTAGTGTGATGACAGCACTAGACTATGAGTTCTCCCTCCACTGAACAAGCACTGCAGTCTGGCTGTTGCTAACTCCTCCCCCTTCCCACCACCACAGTTCTCAGGTGGGGATTAATCCCTTTAACTCACTCAACACAGCTAAAGCCAGGGGCAGAGGCACCAGCACTGACCGTGCTCAGATCTTCCTGCCTGCAATTACAGCACCCATGCACTGCAGGGACAGCCAGTAAAAGTGATGGGCTGCTACCACTGTGTCACGACAAGAAGAGCACTGGAGAGCCACCAGAGCTGTCACAGGGACCAATGCAGTGCATGCACTAGCAGCCAGTGGCAGTGCCAAATGGGAGCACATGGTCCCCCTCTGCAGAAGGCTGCTCTAGGCACATTCTAGTGAACTCAAGAAATAAAAATGTGCTTTTCTTCATTTAAAGACTCAATGACCATCTTCAGGTCAGCTCATATGGGACAGCTCCTTCTGGGTCACACAGGTCCCCAGCAGAGGTCTCCATCTCTTTGTGCAGCTGGCCCTCCTGCTGGCCATGGGAAGACAGATAACCTCCCAATTCCTCTCACACTTCCATTATCCTCTCTGACAGCTAAAATCTGCAGGGCATGCCAGGATAAAGCAGAGTCTGCAGCTTCCAGCCACTTGGGAGCTTGCTCTGGCACCAACAGGCAACAGAGGAGAAAAGCTGCTTATAATCCTTCCGTACCTAGGCAAGAGCCAGCACGCTTGCGCTCTTTGGGGTCCCTGCTGCATGGTTTGAAGAACCTAGTACAAAGTAGCACTACAAATCATCTTACATAGCACCTGGAGAGATGAGGACAGGAAAGCAAAGGCCCAGAGACAGTTTACTTCACATCTCCTTTCACAAATATGCCAGAATACCTAGGCAGTTCCATCACATTTCAGTAGAAAATGTGTGAATAGTAATTGAATGATCACTGGGGTATTTTTTCTTTGACTTGAGCAATTTGTTTGCAGTCTGATTTTGCTGCCTGCGCCACTGTAAGCTTATCTGTGCAAAACAAAGGAAACTAATATTAGCTTGCTTGCCTTAGTGCCGGAAACTAATAAATGTTGTACTCCGAGATACAAAAACTACTTCAAATATAAAGTGATCCCAGCAGAAAACTTAGAACTGTTTGTCAAGAAGTGTTTAACCAACTGTACTGTAATCTATTAAGCTTCTTTATAGTTTTAGGAAGCAAAATATCAAATCTAAATGATAGTGTACATGTGCTTTGGCCTATAGATACTATATTCCAGAGGTGCTCTGCATTAATTTCTGCCTCACACTGTATACACACAGCACAACTGTCACCACTTTTGCCTCACAGCTGCAGTCTCTGTCTGTCTCTTGAGCAGAGTGGAGCAGAAGCAGTATTTGAATAGAGGAAGTTTAAAACAGAAAGAAAAAAAGAAAGGGGAGAGACTGCAGTTGTGGATTTAAGTGTTTTAGTACCGTCTGCTTCTCTTTTGCCCAGAGCCAGGATTTAACCAGAGGTTTTAGTGAGTAATCTGGTGTAGCAGGGAAAATCTTATCTCAGGCTCTGCACCAAAACAATTAAACTAATTCTACCTCATGCTTTTTGAATGCTTACAGAGAAAAGTAGAATGTTCTAAAGATACAGACAGAGAACTGGAATTGCAAAATATATACGTTTGTACAGAATGTTTTTACAATGGACACCTCTATCAAGCAGGGATCCTCAAATCAGGATAAAACTCCAAATATGAAACAAACAGGATATTTGTCATTAATAGGAGCTGTACCATGGACTATAACTGCTGCCACTGATAATCTTTAATGATTTTCTAACTTTTCAGTAGAGTCAGGTATTTAACTCATCTCTTGCCTCCAAAAAAATCAGTTCCACTTGAAATTACACAAATGGCTTAAAGAAATAGAATTATTTGGTAAAATTTGTGGTAAAGTGGATAACAGCAATTACTGATGTGCAAGACAAGAAAATACGACCATTACACTGTATTTTTCCGACACACTCCCCAGAGCAACTTCAATAAAAGTGTGGCTCAAAATTTCTTGTTTGCTTAAAGGATCTGATGAAGGATCTTCTAAAGAAGGTGAAGGAGGATTTGCACCTATAACATTTGCACTGGGGAGGCAAAGATCTGCTCGTGATTTTCCACTACTTCAACACTGGCAGGAGAGACTGGTGGACTTCAGAACTTCTCCTAAGCCTGTGAGGTTTAGGGTCTGAGCTCCACTTGACTGCAGGAGTAGAATGACCGAGCTTCATCTGCCCAATTATTCTGCATGAGGTGCAAGCCCAGCTACCACAGCCCACATAAATTGATCTCTGTGCTGGATAAGGAGGTCACAGAACCCAGAGAGGCTAAATTAAGTTGGAATTCCCAGTCCAGTTACCAGCGCTGTCATCATGCTAGTTTTATATAAACTGCATTTCCTTTCAGGCTTAATTGTATCTAAATTATTTGTTTTGTCTGCAGATAACTGGTGTGCTTACCCAATATCTGAGTATTTCATACAGATTTCTGGACAAATGTCAGTCTTTAAAGCACAGATTCATGCCTAGAAGGACAACTTTCCCATGGAAAGCTACCCTCCAGAAAGGACAGCAAAAAAGATGGAGGTAAATGAAGATGACCTTGAAGTGCACTGCTCTGAAAAAATGACAGGCCTCCCATGGAGGGAATAATGCAGCTGAATTGCAGCCTCACTACTAACAGTGGTTGTTGCTATGGTGATTGATACCGAAAAGCCCATATAGATGAAGACCGCAGAAGGAATAGTAATTCCTGATATTGTTCACATCACTAATGTAGCTAAGGAGCCATCTCACACACTCTTGCAAATTAGTATTTGCATGTGCTTGCTGCCTTTGCCACGCTCTCCCCTCCAACACGTATGAGTTATTTTTCCATTCTGTGCAGCACTATTTGCATACTGTTAGTTAATTATAAGGGAGCAACCAGATGCCAAAGCCCCTGCTGATAAATAATAGTTGGTTCAAAAATGTATTTACTGATTTAGAATGTATTTCCTGAGAATCATATATTCATTCAAAGTGGCTTAATTTTCTGAAAATGGAATTAATTATAACCCCACAATTTATGGACAGAAGCCGCTTACAAGCAAAATGTATGCACACAATGAATTTCTTCCCTGGCTTTAACCTTACTGATGTGCAATAAGGTTGGTAACTCATACCTGAAGTCACCTCAACTGTACTTCATAGCAGGAAAGCATTAGAAAGTTTATCACAGGTTAGCCTGGTTAAGTGACTGAAAATAACCTCAAAGTAAGAACAAGTGAGTCCAGTGTAGAGGGTTTAAGGGTAAAACAAAGCAGCTTGGGAATAAAAAAAGGACGGTCAGAATGCCTAAGGATGATACTGTGCTGCTTTTTGCTAAAATCCAAGATACCCTATGGATATTATGGGGATAAAGACATTATCGTTGCCCTTCTATATTCTGCTAGGAATTCAATCAGCTGAATGAGGCTGGAGTTGTTTAGTACTAGCCATAATTTAAATGGAAAAGAAATATGCTGGGATGTGTTTGGTGGGTTCATTTTCGGACTCTGAAGATTGAAACCTGTACGGGACAAGCTCACTGCTATTCCCTCAGACATGACTTGCTTATTAAAATGGCAATTTTACAAATTACACCAATTTGGCAAATCCCTCAGAAACATCTGAACATATCCACATAACTAACAGCTGCTCTAATAGTACCACATAAAATCCTGTTTTTCTGAGGAATATATAAACAATCTTCAAGCAACCAGAATGGAGTATTACTGAACAGGGTCTTGATCCTGCGACAGTAGACACCAAACCCACACTCTGCATATGCAGACCTCCTGGATTCACTAGCCCTCCCTGTGGTTGTGAGGATTGCCTGCACTGAATTTTCTGAATTAGCAGGACTTAATTGTGCCATTGCAGAGTTTAAATCTCAGACACTTTGCCAGGAAAAACCTACTCCATTGATCTCATCTTCCATTCACTGGGCAGTCTTTCACTCTGGTCTCAGCTGCTAATATAGAGACATGAATTGCCTTATTATACCTACCTCATTTTTCCATTGCTTTTTGGTTTCCTATGTCCAGATCAGGACAGACTTCATCAGGTCCTTAAAAGCTAAGTTTAGTCACACTGGCAAATTAAGCTCTGTTTTTTTCTGACTGGAAAAGGCAAGGAGTTCAAACCCATGTCTGCTGGTCCACAGCTATGTTACTGGCCTGCCACTTCCTCCTTATCGACATTCCCAAGCACAGGGATGACATCAGTCTGCAAACTGAATTGTTCCATCAGAATCAATCAAGTATTTTACACTGCCGTAACTAAGAAGGGAATCCTGTAACAATCCACAGTACTTATCTTTATTGGACACAGATAAGGAACACGGGAGCATCAACTGGCACTACAAAACTGCATGAGTTACTAACACTCGGGCAGCTACTCCTCCTGTGAAAACTGCACACACCTTGCTATGCAGGCCTATTTGTGAAGAGTAAAGAAAAGCCACATTTGCCACCCTCAGAATGTTTCTGAACCAATGGGATAAACATGTAAGGCAGAGAGAAAAGCCTGGCTTCAGCAGCCGAGGGCTCACTGGTATTAGCTCAGCTGAGTAATGAGGTACAGAGCAGTGCTCACATTGCAAGCAAAAAGGTCACTGCCCCATAAAATCTCCACTTCCACTAATCTATTTTGCTTGATGAGAATTCTCTGTAAGAGGAGATATTTCTTCTTATTGCAGTTTGCTTCACTGTTAGACTTAAATATTCATGGCATTTACAATATGGCACTATTAACTCTTCTGGAGCACACACAAAACAAGGAAACACAGAGTTGTTGCATCTCACCCTCCCCAGTTTATCCATCTCTCACATTTCCCTAGAAACATGATTCAAAGTGAGTTTGGATACAGGTTCAATAACAATTAAAAAGATGCTTTTGAAACAAAACAGTTTGCAAGGCAACTGATCTGAAGGGAAGAGTGCCTTAAAAAAGCATTGAGATACAGTGGAGACAAGTGGCAGAATTCAGTGTATCCACATTCAAGGTTCTGAATATATGACAAAGCCCATAAAGGCAAGAGCACTGCGGTGGCTTTGGGAGGGAGGGAGATTGACAGACTTTTCAAGGAACAACCAGCCCCTAATTATTTTCAGCTATGTGATATTAGAGGGCACAGCTATTATTTGATGCAAACAACGTACCCATGTAACATACCCACAATTCCACAGAAGAATAGCAATCATTTTTAGAAAATACGGCTTAGATTTACTACTCAAATGGAAAAATCAAGCACTGAGTGACACTCACTGCAATTAAAAGTGTAAGGGTCGTGTGCTAACTGCACTCATTTTAATAGCAGTTAGTTTTCTATGGCATTAGGATCTGCCCTTCAATATCTATGGATCTGAAATAGAAGGCATCACTGCTGGATTTGGGATGAGATAAAGAATCAATTGTACAATACCAGCAATTATTTTAAACTTGTTGGAAAAAACAAGTGTATTGAGGTGTATTTTATTGTGAGCTAAACGTTCCAAGTTATATTTTATCAAAGAAACTAATTTCTTTGCAAAATATAAGCAAAGTAAATCCAACCATTATTTCTTCCTCTGAATGAAGACACTGTCTTTCAGTCACTTAGATAGCTTTCAGATGTTGTTTTATCCATTCACATGACTCATAAACCAGCTTTTTTTTTGCTTTTGCATCAAACGTTACATAGTCCCCTTCTGCGTAGGACTCTACTGAGTTCAAACTAACCAATTTTGATTCAGTCTACAGATCATATGCTCAGGAAGCATAACTGTTAAGCACTTGTTAATTAGCCTAACGCATATGTACCCATAGCCACTGAAGGACGGAACTCCTACCCACGAATCTGCCATCGTAACATGCTTGTTGGCACTGACAGCTATAGAAGACTTCCCTTAATAAAACTAAACAGATTCTTGCTTTTTGGATGAATAGGCTCAGAATTATAGCTCCATTCTTATGAAAAAAGCACTTCAGGGATATGAAACACAATCATATTTGCCAATATGAGATGCAATTTCTTGGCTATTTCAACTCCAAGAGCTCTAACTGTTGAAAGATAGACTGTCCAAAAGATAAACATAACTACAGGCCAGTATTTTCTCCTCTGACAGTATGACATGTGAAATTGGAAAGAAGAATCAGAGACAACTTCTGTTAAACTACAGAAAGAGCAGCAGGACAAAAGCTTTTGTGTGTATGCACATGTAATATGCAGACATGCAATATTAGGCTTTCATTATAATTATTCACAAATCCTTGTGTGAACCAAGTTCTTTTATACCACTCTACCACAACTTTGTGAAAGAAAAACTATTTGGGATGTGTAGGATGTGTAACTGTGTGCTTGCAGTGGGTTCTTTGCATGCTATCTATTCTTTTTCCCTAGTGTATCTTCAGGGAAACATTGTAAAAGTACCAAACTCTAGACTGTCTTGTTTTCGTATTGTGTTTGCATCTATTATGCTATAAAGAATAAATTATTCATGGGACATACCGACAGAGACAATTTATCTGTAACGAGGCATCAGAACAGAGCAAATGTGCAGAGGTCACCACCAAAGGCTGCTGTGGTAAGAGAGGTGCCTCTCAGTACTGGGAAAATCCATCTGCAGAATGTTACACATGTCTATTCTTTTTTAAACCTAAGCTCAAGAGACAACAGTTGGGAAAAGAGTGCAATTTTTCCCTAACCTTCTGCAGGTAGAGCTCTGGCACAGCTTAGCCCATGGCTTGAGAGTTTAATTCTTGATTTATGCAACAACTACCTTACCTCTAAACCAAACTCATGTAGTTTTTTACATTTAATTACAATAAGCAGCCAATATGTTAAAAATGCAACTACATTCTTCTTTGTAAGAATATAATTAAAAGTAGCTACCAATCTCATTTTTTTTTTCTGTTTTGTTCTGAAGGAACTCAGGACAAATATGATTATGGGCTCAGATTTTTCCTAAACAACAATAGGGATTTTCCTGCAATTACCATTGCTTTCGGAGAAGCCCTAATACTTTAAGCAGTGATAAAGTGGCAGCTGTACATGTTCAATTTCTGAGAGCCAGGGCATAATGCGCAAGCATTAATCCCTCCAGCTGTCCAGTAATTAAACACCATGTAAAGCCCAGAGGATATCATTGCTGTGCTACCTTATTTATGAAGGACTTTTCATTTGTTAAATCTAGTCATTTTCTTGCCATTCTTGGAAATAGCTGTATCCCTCCATTATGGCATGTGTCCTCAAGTTACAGAACCTATAAAATGACAGGAATTTCAGACTAGCTATGTCTCCTTTATCACATCCTGCAATAATAATGAATAGTGATAGTAGATTAATGTTTCCTTTACAAGCCCGAATGCAATACTATGGGCTTTAACCCCATCGAAATGGGTGACTTTCTCAGGGATAATAGATGGCAAAACCTGGTCCTTTGGGTTTGATTTCTCTCTGAGCTGACTGAGGAACAGAACACTGAGCACCTAGCCTGTTAATGAAGGTAATGAACAGCATTTGTAACTTGGACAAAAGCACGTATGAATCAGGCTGCAAAGGAAGATTAAATTAGTGCTACATTATCACCAAGTAAAAAGCTCTCAGTAGGATCTGTGGAGATGTGGAACAAACAATCAGAACGGACAAATCCCCATAGGTAGTCACACACAAACTGTACACAGGAAGTGTGACTCAGATGAAAACACAGGTACCTTCTAGTGCATGAAGAAGAAAACAATGCTGAGATGACATGATGCTCCTTACTGCTATAGGACACTGATAAAAGATGATAAAACAATTTAACTGTCATCAGAAACGTCACTTCATGTAAGCGTAGGTGCAGCAGCAGTGTGAAGGAAGATGGCTTTAAATAGCTTTGTAATTTACCCACTTCAGCTGGCTCGTCTCCTGGTGGAGGTGATGGAGGGATCAGACCAGCTTTAGCCTGCTTTAAGTTCTGCCTTCTGCCAATGTTTCTCAGGTGACAGTAGGACTGCTGAGCAGGGTATTGGAAACAGTTGATTCTGAAAGTCTTCTACACTTGGATCTTATAAGAAAAGGACCCCTTCCTGCAGACACTGCTGCTTTTTATGGAGAATCACACATGTGTCTGGAGTCTTGCCAGGAAAGAATAAGGGAAAAACTCCTGCCTGAGGATCTTTTAAATGATACACGTACCATGTAACTGTGAAGGCTGTGAGCCACCACGGCAAGGACTTGTAGCTTACAGCAGAGCAAGACTATGCTTACTGGTGTTTCCATTATTAATTTAAGAAACTCTACCCAGTTTGTTAACTTTTAATCAGGCATATCATAAGGCTGAAAATCTAGGACTATTTCTGAGATATATGGTCAGCAATGAAAAGCTGGAAGACCAGGGTCCAAAAGAAGATGCTCTCAATAACAAAGCTGTCACTGTCACAAGACTCCTGCAGGAACTGCTGACTTGCACCTTTTAACATCTTTATGAGATCAGTGTGTGTCTGTTACCTGTCCAAGGTCCCATTGATTACTCTCTCTGTACTATAGTTAAGCAGAATAAATCTCGGTATGAGAAAATAGCTTATTATGCAATCGATATATCAATGAATGCACCATTTCACTGTATCTGACTATTGGGAAAATTGTACACTTCCAAAACTCCTCATCTGCAAGACATCATTTCCATACTGCATGCAAGAAGTGGTCCAGGTGAGAACCAGTAAAACAATCAGAAGAGATGGCGCCAGAGCCTTGCTTTTTCTGTTGAGCATACCAGAGTTGTGTCAGGAGGAACAAGTGATGTGTGCATTAAAGGCCTTCAATGCCTATTTCAGCTCCTACAGGGTGCTGTCTCTTCTGTTCTAAAGCCATGCTGAAACGATCTCTGCCTTCCTGAGCAGCTGAGAAAACACTGGTTAGTACTTCTCCTAGCAGAGATTTAACAACTTCTGCAGTAGTTAGAAAAGTCCAGACTGATCCTGAGTGGTGATGCTTTAATTACAGTCTCTCATATTTCATTTCTCTTTTTTAGTTTCAGCAAATGTGTCCCTAAGCTTAACCAATCAATTGTGACAAAGGTTAGGGACACTGGGAGCAAAAACCTCATCCAGGGAAATAAGTAAGAGGATGCCAGCACCTCCAACCCAGGAAATTCAAGACTGCTCTTACATTATTAACTGTTAATGTCTATTTCAGAGGATTAAACCTGACCTATGACTACAGCACTTCTAGTGTTGTAAAGAAACAAATTACTTCTGCTTTGAAGAACTGAAAAATAAGGGGGTTTATTCTTTTGTATACGCTTTGGTTTAAAGAAGGCAGATGAATTTTCAGAAGTTGTTTGGGCACTGGAAGTTAGCAGTGGACTTAAAGCCTACCTGGAAGTAAATTATTTAGGCAGACAGGCACTTAGCTACCTACACGTAAGGATTAATATCCACTATTAATCCCTGGTGCCATTACAGCCCTGCAGACACAAATCTGAATCCCTAATCACTGGTACTAAATCCACTGCAGGTTAAATAAGTCACAGCTTCCATTGCTTCCTTGGGAAGTTCTTTTGCAGGTGAAAATCACACCAGTTTTATGTCTTGTTCATAGGTGGACAAGAACAATGAAGTGCCTTACCATCCCTTGACAGTGGCTTCCAAGCAGTACGATGGGGTCAATGCTTATGAAAACAACTGCTCTCCTCATACTGGTACCAGACAAGGCCTAACAGGCTAGCAGAGGCTGACAGACCTCTTCTGAAGTTTTTATTTTACTGGATTTCATCTATCAAATTGGTGTTTCTCACCCCAGACACGGCAAACAGGACTCTGATTTCAGATAAATACAGTCTGCTTTTCTTATTCCTAAGGGAGATGAGAAACCCAAAGGAAATGTTTGATTTATCCATTCTTTGAGATTATTTATCTGGGGCTTTTTAGCATACCTGCAGGTAAATCCAGATCTCGCTAGCTGCAGTTGAACCCTTTTGTCTAAAGGGGATTGTGTAAGGACAGCATACAAGATTGCAAATTCTCTCCTTCCTTGAAGGAAAGATATTCTGAGGACTGCTTTGACAAATCTTTTCCAGATCACACAGGGTGCTAATCAAAACAGCAAGTCTTCAACAGGGACCAAAAGCAAAGGAGAGAGATGTAAAGCACAGTTTGTTTCCATTTGTGCAAGATGATGCACCAAAGACGTGGCTCATAAAAAGCACAAAGGAAAATCAAACCCAAACAGAAGATTCTCTTATTCATATTCAATACTTTTGTCCCCAGATTTCTGGACAGCAGCTTTCTTCCTCCAGCTGGCTATGCCAGGGACTATGCTGGATAAATTTCACACTGATTCAAAAAGCAATTACACAATTCTGAGAAGAAAAATCCATCAAGAAAAATCAAATCCAGAAAGGCATCTGGAAAGCAAGTTTTGGAGGCCAGAAGCAGACACAGGAGAAAGAACCATGACACACTTGAACTGTTCTCACAGTTTTGGATGATTCTACCACCATAACCACAGTTTTTCTTTCCTTCAGTGGATCCTCCCTTGACTTGGACTGTGAACGTTTTGACACAGGGACAGGCACTTGCGCAGCCTCAGCATAACCAAGCCCTGCTCCTGTATCTGTAACCAGCACAATATTATTAGTGGTACAAATCACCAATGTAGAAATGCAGGCACAAGTAATGTTCATAAACTCCATATTAAGTCCTTTTGAAGAACTACAATACTAAGAGCTAGCTGTTTCTATAAAAAAATAGGAGTATTCATAATTAATGAAGTGTCACATTAGCTTGAAATAGAACTAATAGTTTTGTTAACATGGATTTAGAAAGAGCTTAGCTTTTTTCTTCTGGATGCCCTCACAGTATCTTCAAGTCATTTTCCACTTGCTTATTGCACATGCAGGCTCTCACCATAAAAATTATCCTGAGCATAAATGAACTCCCTTCTAAACATTTATCCAGAAAGATGTGTTATTTATAGACAATATGGTCAGCTCTGTGAGCGGTACAGCCTCAGCCGTGACAGGTTGATCTGCTCCAAGGAGATGCAGGTGACAGACAGTGCTAAAGCTTCTTTTAAAATGAGAACAAAACCATGAGTGCGGAGGTTAAACAACAAAAAAAGAGAGATAAGAGAAAATGGATAAAAGAGGATTCTAAACAGAGAAGAAATGGGAACGTTAACAAATATCAGTGGATACAGGCTTAGTGAGGTTTATCAGATCTGTATAAAAGACAGGATAGCTATCAATCCTCCATAAGCTCTTAGAGTTTAAACGGCTAAGACATTTGTTCTCATCCATGAGGAAAACACCTTAATTTGACAAGCAACCTCACTGAAAATGCTCCCACTAGAGCCATTCAGCAGTGCCTCCTGGTTCCTTCTTGAAGTGAGTTTAATGCCTTTGAAAAATGTTGAATTGACAGACCTTAGGACTGAAAGCTTCTGATGTCCGCCCCACCCAGGAACCTCCAAGTCTGTCTGTCAGTGCCTTTCTGCCTGGTCCTCTTGCCACACTATGACTCATCCCACATTCACACTCTCCAGCGACCCCTTGGTAGAGACTAACAGTGTTGCAGCCACTAAGGTAGCAGGCCGTGTGGAGACGACGCTCAGTCACAGAAGGAACTCAGTGAAAGTCACTAATTCCTTTCCCATGAGTTACTGAGCGATCATCAGAAGATGTAAATTTTCCTTAAATTTCCATTTTAAGAACCTGCATGTGCACTAAAACTGTGTAAGATAAGCAGGACTAGAGATGCTGAACCATCCGGAAGAGAAACACTCAGCTATTTCTAAATCCATTAAAAGCATCATTATGCTGAATTATGTGGCATTCAGAACACACTCACATTCATGTTGGTGGTTACCTAGTGCTTGGAAAAAAAGAAGTTCAAAGAAATTTCAAGTAGAGCTTTCTGATAAATGAAAGACTCCATGCGACAACTACTGCTGTAAGCACCAGCAGCAGCATTAAATTAGGGAGGCAGCCACCAGTGGAATTGTTCTCATTCCACTAACTCATATTGGGAAGAGTAATTTTTTCAACAGCAGTTACAATTATCTTCTGAACTTGTCTGTAATTCAAGCTTCCC
>JAOEHY010008451.1:0-34264 GCA_025447955.1 Psilopsiagon aurifrons | reverse complement strand
CATAGAAGGCCACCAGATTGGTCAGGCAGGATTTCCTCTTAGTGAAGCCATGCTGGCTGTCACCAAGCACCTTGCTGATTTCATGTGCCTCAGCATGCCTTCCAGGAGAATCTGCTCCAAGATTTTGCCAGGCACAAAGAGGAGACTGACTTGTCTGTAGTTTCCCAGCTCATCCGTTTTCCCCTTAGCTTGATAATTTTCATTATAGCAGTTTCATCAGTCAGTGCCTTCACACACCTGTGTGAAAGTTCCTCCTGTTCATCATACCCAAGCCTGATGTTCTTTAATCTTGTCACACTTTGGTAATATAGGTTGCCAACACACTGTATAATGTAGATTCCATGAAAAACGCTGAAAGAGCAAAAAAAGTGCACCTAGACTATGTCTGTAGGTCACATTGCCATATAGTCCATCCTTTTCTACAGTGAGGTGAACCCAACTTATAGCATGCTACAGAAATATTGCTGTGGATAAGGCTTCTAGCTGAGTGTCAGACATAAGAGACAGATAAAAGAACATCTTCCTTTTGACATTAAGGGACAGATAAAGGAGAATGAAAGAGTGAAGGAAAGTGAAGCATTTATATCTGAAAAAGAAATGAGGGTCATCGACGCTCTAGTCTCAAAGTAGAGTTGTGTGTTGGTCCATTGTCATTGGAATTTGACCCCTTCTATCTGATAAAGGACTTTTAGGGGGAGATAGGAACAAAGTGTCCCCTACAGATTAAAAAAAAGATAAAAATCTCTGATGAAAAGAAACATGGCAGGACAAACCAGAATGTGAACAAAAAGAACAGAACTAGGCGTTTCTAATGGGTAATTTAGGTTACTCTTTTCTTCAGGTCTGAGATGGGCTGTGGTGAGTTAGGG
Organism: Psilopsiagon aurifrons; assembly: GCA_025447955.1. NCBI lineage: Eukaryota > Metazoa > Chordata > Aves > Psittaciformes > Psittacidae > Psilopsiagon > Psilopsiagon aurifrons. The sequence goes on along the minus strand of JAOEHY010008451.1, from coordinate 33,395 downwards.
GCAAATTAAGCCAAATGTCTTCACCAAAGCTTATTGAGAAAATTAGGTAAAACTAGTAGCAGAAAAAATTATTAATGAAGATAGCTTTATAATATACATAGTGTGTTCTGACAGCACAGGAGAGTTCATGACCCACCGCATCAACTTGTTGGAGGGGGTGGATCAAAAAAACAGTCAATGCAAATGTCAAAGGTCATGAAGGAGCTTCCTATTAGTACGGATATACTGTTCACACCATAGAAAGAAAAGATATTCATTATTCACTGCAGTTAACTCGAAGGAGTACTTTTTTTTTTTTTTCGGGAGTAGACAATTTGTAGGTAGAAAATTATTTTGTTGGATGTACAACTTTGTGATAATCAGAACCACAAAGTAATTTGCCATCTGGGTAAAATGTATCAGACCTCTTGAGAAACTTGAATAGCAGACTAAATTAGCTGAAATCTCTTGTTTTGGGAGTGTGCAGCAATAAAATTGAGTATCAAATAATAAAATTATTCCCTGGAATCCTGGAATGTTTCCACTACAGTGAGGGGGAAATGTAGACTTAAAAAAAATAAGGAGGATTGAATTTCTCTAAAATATTTTTATTTTGTGAAGTGGGGAGGAACATGTATATTGTCCCCTGCATGTCTATGAACTTTAGATCATGCTGGATGACCTTTCTTTATTAATTTTTAACAATGCCCCTATAGTAGTAATTTATGAAACTATTACTGGTAATTTAATAATGATCACTAAATATAATTTTAATAGCTCAGTAATAATTCAGTCATTTTGAATAATTTCATGGCATACAAAGTCATTTGGCACTACGAAAGTGGGCTATTCCTTTTAAAATATTCAAACTCCTGCTTTGAATTTTATCTAACAAATGATAGCTATGTTATGTGTGTTAAAGGCTTCTAGAAAAGATTAAAATTAGTCTAAAATACGATTTCATTTATGCACCCAACATGGGCTGGGACAATCCCAGGCACAGCTACAGATTGGGCAGAGAAGTGATTCAGAGCAGCCCTGCGGAGAAGGACTTTGGGGTGTTGTTTGAAGAGAAACTGAACATGAACCGGCTTCACTGTGTGCTCGCAGCCCAGAAAGCCAACTGTGTCCTTGGCTGCATCAAAAGAAGCATAACCAGCAGCATGAAGGAGGTGATCTGGCTCCTCTGCTCTGCTCTCATGAAACTGGGAGTACTGTGTGCAGTTCTGGTGTCTGCAACATAAGGACATGGAGCTATTGGAGCAAACCCAGAGGAGGGCCATCGGGGTGATAAAATGGGGGGAGCACCTCCTATATGAAGAGAGAGTGAGTAAATTGGAGAGGTTCAGCCTGGAGAAGAAAAGGCTGTGTGAATACCTCATAGCAGCCATCTGTTATCTGAAGGGGGCCTACAAGGTTGCTGGAGAGGGACTCTTCATCAGAGACTGTAGCAATGGGTTTAAACTTTAACAGGGGAAGTTCAAGTTAGATATAAGGAAGTTCTTTACTGTGAGGGTAGCGAGGCACTGGAATGGATTGCCCAAAGAAGTGGTAAATTCTCCATCGCTGAAAGTGTTCAAGGCCAGGTTGCACAGAGCCATGGGCAACGTTGTCTAGTGTGAAGCGTCCCTACCCATGGCAGAGGTGTTTGAACTAGATGATCTTAAGGGCCTTTCCAACCTTAACTGTTCTACAATTCTGTGTTTTCCAAGAGATAAACTACGGATGTATTGCTTTCACAAGCACAGTTATTTAATTATACAACCTATTAATTTTTTCCACACACACCTTTTGATTTTATTTATTTATTTATTTATTAAAATTCTATTATCTACTTATCCATGTATAGGATGAGTGCAAACAAGTTTAGATCAATGCAGTTAGTAGATAGCTTTTGGTTTTGTTTGTTATGTTTATCAAACAGGTCAATATGAAATGGTCTCTTTTATAGACAGTGATAACAGAATATTAGATATATTGTTGAGGAGAAAAGAAATGAAGCAGTGCTGCTGCTACTTGCACCTACTTGCTCCAATCCATCATAAGAAAATGATAGGTAAAATAAAGGTTTCTTCAGCTTGTCACCTTCCTACCCTTGCTCCCTCCAACATAATCAAGGAGAAATAGATACTTTTGCCTGAAAAGTAAAAGGCATAAGAACAGATATATTTTATATTTTCCATGTTTGGAAACGAGAGATATTTGGGAGTGCAAATAGATCTATATTTCAGCTGAAATATTCAGGAATAAAAAGTACTTTGCGTGTTTTATGCTACATAGGAAGCTACAATGTTCTAGTTGGGTTGTCCAAAGTTGCCCAAAGGTCTTTAATCAACAGGTAGCACTAGATACAATTCTTTTAATATGAAAACCAGAACAAATACAGAATGAAGAATAGGTCTGTAGTGTTCGTTACATTAATTTAGAAAAGTAGGCCTCTTGAGGGTTCAGTACAAGGGGCTTATCACGAAATATACTTTTATCTGTTACTTTTACAATAGCTTGTGTATAAGAAAGTAAATTCATGCAAAAAACAAAGTTGTTTGCATTTTTTCTTTTAGTTATTCCCAGGTTGTTTTTTTATAATGTACAGTGTAATTATCTAGTAACACCATATGCTAAAAAGGACAAAAATCTCATGGACACTTTTGGGGGGTTTTGGTGTTTTTTGGTTTTTTTTTTTTTTATGATTCAAACAGATTACTCATAGATCTTTTTCACAGCCACAAGTGACAATGCTGTACGAGAAAAACAGGGCTGCATAAGAACTCTACAGGTGAAAAATTTCTCATTTGCCAGCAATTTAACAAGAGATGTTATTGTCTCGACCAGCATTTCTTCTGCAACAGCACTGGAAATTTAACCCTGCCTTTTTTTCCCTTACTGATGTAACTGTTCGGTGATGCTTGTTTTGAAGTCAATATGCATGTATGAATGCCTCAATATGCATGTATGAATGTTAAAAGTGCATTTGATTCTGAAGCTCTGCTTTTAACATGGATTAGACAAAGCATATTTTGGTTTCAGAAAGACACTCATCCTTTCAGAAAACCTGGGATGCAAGACAGATGAGCTGACAGTAGAACTCATATTCTGTACATTAGGGTCTTCCTTTCCATAGTGAATTCAACCGTAGATCCTTTATTCTCAGCAGTCTCTTAAGAAATACAAAGAGGGCTCGTTGGTCGCAGACTCTTATGGGGAGAAGTGAAGACCAAGAACCATCTGGAAGCAGCTCATGGAAGAGTGGAATGAGAGACATGAAATGCCAGGCATTTAGGTATTGGAACTGGGTGTGAAATTGTTCTGACATCTTGACTCTTTCACAGTGAAGCAGAAGAATCACTGAGTATGTTACTTAGGAGAACAGATGCTGCCAATTTACCTGTGTTAAGCTGGATTATTTTCTTGACTGTTGAAAACTAACTCTTCATTTCTGAGACTACTCAGCACATTTATATTTTATTGAAAGATGAGAGTGACATAATGTTTAATCACTTTAATAATTATAGATAATTTGAAGAAGAAATAAGTGGAGAATCATAACAGCTAGAAATTGCTTCATGTTTTTTTAATAAAATAGTATTTTGACTATTATATTATGTCATGTCACACAACCCTGATATGATGGCCTTTTGCAATATACATGATTCCAACTTGAATAATACAAAACCAATGATGATAAGCAGCATATCTAAGTGTCTTGGTGAACAAAGTTTGAAAATAACGTTTTCAGCCAGAGCCTGAAAACAAACTTTGAGCCAAAATTAAAATTTTCCAATCCATACTCTGTTCTCTGTCTCTGCAGAGCAGGAGTGTGGCCAATATTTATGCATTTATGACCATTAAGTTGCTTAAAAGATTCAGAAAACTAGAGGATAAACAAACCCACATAAGAGATCAACAAACATGTTAAAAATGTCAGTGAGAAAGGGCACTGTCTATTCAGTTTCTTTGATTTCTTAAAAAAATAAGTTAATGAAGTAGTAAATTTATTTCATAATTTAAAAATATTTTTATCGAGAAGAGTAGTATAAAGAAAATATAATGGAGAAAAGTATAGAGAGAGTCAGCACCTACAAGCCGTCACCAAATTAAAACAGTAAGTAAGGCCAATTTTTTTAATACTGAGTGCATTTACCTACCAAGAGTTATTAAATATAAGAGATTTTTTTTTTAAATGCAATGTCCTGTAATATCTGAGACATGACCAGACATGACAAGTTCTTTCTTGACCTGATTTTCATTAAGGTGTGATGCTGCTCTATAGGGGGAATAAGATTGCCACACTTTGTAATCTCAAATGGCAGCGTTTAAAATGAAAGCTATATTTACAGTTTTTAATTTGATAACTCACTACAGAGAACAAAGGAAGACTAGTTGTGCCCTCACATATTTTTAATTTTTGAGAAGTTGCACTTCCTTAAGTTCCTCTTCATCCATACTGAAGAAGAATGTACTTTGAACTTGGCTTACATGTGACTTCCAGGCACTTATGGTATGCTATTTATCACCTGTAGCTGCATCTGCACAGACTGAGATTTCTATCCAAGACACACACTTGGCATTTCCTTTCCAGCTGACAGGTAGAGGAACATGTCGATGTATGGGCTTACTGTGATATGAAAGCAGAATGTGGCTGAAAACTGCCACATCCTGAATCTGAGAGGATAGTTATGGTTGGAAAGGACCTTCAGATGATCTAGTTCCAGCCCCCCTGCCATGGGCAGAGACAGCTCATACTAAACCCAGCAGAATACAAAAATTTAGTTTCTCTGTTTTCAAAGCTTTCCCTTTACAACCAGTGCCTTAAGATTTTCAGTAGCACCTCATGCAGCCATTCACTTATAAAAGGGTGGATTCTGTGAGAAGATGCCATCTCTTAAACTCTTCGTAAAAAAAGGAAAGTTGTCTTGTGCTTTCATTGCAAGGATAAATAGATCAAAAGTTGAGGACACAAACATGTAGCAAAAATAGTTGAGGTGAGATGCATTCACTAAACTTTCCCTTGTAATTATAATTTAAAAAATAAATTATTTTAATGGGTATATTAGTATTCAAAAAAGTTGATCTATTAGAATATGAGCTTGGTTTCTTATACTGAGTATGAGGATACCATGGTTTGTTACTGGAGTAAGGTATTTCACAAGACAAGGACAGAAAGGACATGATGTGATCATGATCTTTCCTTCATTTGTTGTCTTCACATGTTAGAAGAGAGGATAGAAGCAGGCAGGCCATTCTCTCTGAGAGAGATTTTCATTCAAGTTAGGCGCACACTTCATTGAAGTCTATAGGTTTCAAGCTGAGAACTGTGAAATCTTGGTTAGGATAATTGTGACAGGAAGCCATGCATTCATATATATTCAGGGTCATTTCTTTTAAAAATGTAGGGAAGTAAACCGCAGCACGACGGTAAGAAAAGATGTGAGAAAATGTGAACTTTAACTGATTATTAGTGGCTTTTCTTCTTTTTTACTTTTCAAAACAATATGCCTCTGTTCTTCCTTATACTGTCTTTTTCTTTTGCTGCATATAGAAAAAGTATTCTAAAGCTTTGAAATAAAGACATGGTCTACTGAATTCTGTGATAGTATGAGGAACTATTTTTTTTTTTTTTTTCACTTACATGAAAATCTATATATTCTTAGGCTTGTGGATACATGTAATTGAATCAGTGGTTAAATGACAGTAGGTTCTTGGATGCCTTCAATTAAACTTTTTTGCACAAAATGGATTTTTTCTGCCCAGTACTTTCATCTGCTCTTAATGTTGTGTCAGAAATCTTATTATATGTGTCTGTACAAATCAGGAGTAACTCCAGCAGTCTTAATGGCCATATGCTAAGAGAAACACCAAAATGAAACTAGAATCAGGAGTTAAAACTTTTTCATGAACTTGATCAATAATGAATTTGCATTAATTTTGGAAATGTTAAAGTTAGGAAATTGAATCAGACTTTAATTTATATTAGCAGATGCATATGAGGTAGTTATAGGGTCCAGAAAATCAAAGTAATGTACATCTGGGAGCTCTACTACCAAATGAGCTCATCTAAGAGTGGGATGCAAATAGAGCAAACCTGGTGTCAGTTTGCAGGCTGCAGCCCCAAAGCCTTTTCTTCACGAGTCCAAATACTTCATCTCAGATTTTTATAAAAGCAGATTCTGTATTGCAGTAGACATAGTTAGGCTGGGTGACGATTCAAAATTAGTTTGTAAAGGCCAAGAGCTATTCCACTTTAATCTCATGAAAACAACTCGATGTTTTGTTCATAGGGGTTGGATTTAATGATCTTGATAGCTACTGACACACCAGTCTTTTCAGAGTCCTTTCTGTATGTATAATTAAATTGAAGGTTGTCACCAGGGAATCTGGTGCTCTGTTGGCAATGTAGGTATGTCCTAGCCCCAGAATGGAAAGGTTGCACAGGCAGTGGAGTATTATTCTGCTTCAGTGGATGCAGAGGAAAAGAGAGACTGGTGGGCTTTTTGTATTCAGGTCAATTCAATTTTCTGTTCACTAGGCTATTGATAGTAAGAGTTTCTGTCTGAGGACTGTTTTCTGTTAAGTACTCCATATACATGTTTGTTTTAAACCACTGTCGTGGTTTAAGCCTCTCAACCACACAGATTGCTCACTCACTCCCCCCTCTTTCTTCCCCCCTCACCCAGAGGGATGGGGAGGAGAACTGAAAGAATGAAACTCCCACAGGTTGAGATAAGAATAGTCCAGTAACTAATGTACAACACAAACCATTGCTGCTACCACCAATAATAATAATGACAAGAGAAATACAAGGGAACACCGATACCGAGCCCGACCAAGCAGTGAACCCCTCCTTCTGGGTTCCTGCCCCTAGTTTTTACATCCTGGGCATGACGTGCTGTGGTATGGAATAGCTCTTTGGTTAGTTTGGGTCAGGTATCCTTTCTCTGCGCCCTTCCGGTTTCCCCTCCTCCCTGGCAGAGCCTGAGGCTCATAAAGTCCTTTGGTCAGCCCAAACATTCTCAACATTCTCAACAGTAACTGAAAACATCGGTGTTATCAGTGCTGTTCCCAGGCTGAAAGTCAAAAACACAGCACTGCACCAGCTACTAAGAAGGAAAAAACACTGCACAGATACATGCTAATACCAAAACATTCCCAAGTATTTTCAAAACAGATACAAAGGAAAGTGACTTTTGACAATACAGACAATATTTATTTATTTATCAATTTTTATTTAAGTATTTTATGCAAAGTTTCACTGAAAGGGAATGATGCTGTTACCTCTGATAGGACAGAATAATTTTTTTCTGATTTATAGAAAGTCTGAATGAAAATGCATAGCAAAGAGGTTGACTAATAGATCTCACAGAACATTTTTAGACATCTTTTGCTGTCAACAAGACTTAAGGAAGTAAAACTGGTCTTAAGAGAATAAAACTGGTTATTTTGGGAAAGAAGCTTCATAGCCTCTCACTGGATTTATAGTCAGGTCATTTCAGCATGGTTATTGATGCATGTAAATCAAGTCACTAAATATGCATATGATGTTAACAAGAATTGCAAATAAATGCCATGTATAGATATGTGTGAGAATAAACTTTACATCTATAAAACTCATTTTGTAGCATGATTTTAAAAGTTAACCATACAATAATTTTCTCTTTTGTGTATAAAAAAATGCATATAGCAAAATCTAACAGGTCATCTGCAGTGGCAGTAAAACCTGCACTCCAAGCAGAGCAGAATTTCTAAAACAGTTTCTAGTATAATGCACCCATATGCCATTAGCAGCGCCTCTCCACTTATCAATTCAACTTCTTTTTGATACCATAGTGTATTGGCATGAATTTTGACCATATTAAAGACCTTGACCCTTGACAGTGTCTCTGCAGATTAGAGACCTATAATGACAATGTCAGAGAAAATTCATTCTGTTCCCTCACAGAGAAGGACTTAGTGTGACATGATAAAGTATTTTAACCCATCTTCAGAAAATTGCTCCCTCATCTGCTTCTGAGGTGGCAGCCAACTGAAGAATGACTGGAATTTACTGAATTTGCCATAGCTGTGCTGTCTTTAGTTTTAAAGGCTCTTGTGGGACCTTTCAAATTATGGAAGATCTTGAAGGTGAAACCACACATAGTGGTGGTCAAGAAGTGAGACCATGTTAAAGGCACTCAATAATGTGCATATACACATGCTTGCTGTCTATATCTCCTGAAAAGATGTTGCAGAGAATGACATACCCTGGCTAGAAGTACACATCCACTTGAGCATTTCTAAGTATTGCTGGAGAAAAATGCTAGGAAGTATGCAGCATTTTATGGGGGCAAAGGTAAAAAAAAACATTATAAGAATGACTTCAGCAGATAGAAACTCTCATGACAAGCAAGTAATTTTTTTCTGTTTTCCTGGAGTTAGGTTGGTCTGAATTACTACATCTAGGCAGTTGTTCAACAATCATTGTTGTTGCAGGCTTCATACTGAGAGTTGGCTCTGGTGTGATAAAACAAAAGACCCACACATTCTCTGCTCCATGCTCTCCTAAGGTTTTACCATTTGGAGCAATCTGAATTTCTTCTTGGATTTCATTAAGCAAGTCCTTCTTCAGCTAACTAAATAAAACTATAAATAAAAAACTATAAATAAATAACTAAATAAAACAATATCTCTTGCTTTGTGGTTACTAGCATAATCCCTTGGTCAGCACCAAGGACTTAAATGTATGGAAAGGTGTGCAAAAATAATTCTCAAATGTTTTATTAGTGAGTTTATTTTTTTATTATTTTTTTTTAGTTTTGTAAAGATGTGGAATTTTGCTGACCTTAAAAACAGGTCTGAAGACTCTGTTTTTTAAAGTAAAAAAAAACCCAAATGATTGCTGGAATAGCCTTGTTGTAGTATGACCTATTGTAAACTAGAAAAAATTCAGAGCAGGCAGTTCACAGTATCTGCTCAAGACAAACACATTTAAAACATTATAGATCTCAAGAAATACGCAAAACAACTGTCTGCTTTAAACTGCTGTGGTAATACGCAGTTTTATATAAAATGGATTTGTGATTGGAGTGCTACCATTATATTATATGCAATTGTTTTAATAACAGAAGTCTAACACATACTCAATATTCAGCTGGTTTTATTATCTGTTTTGCCCTTTTAGATGAATTGTCAGTGAAAACAGCTTCAATTTTAAACTCGTGTTGCATATGCAGGGACTTATTTTTTTGCCAGACCCAAATTCTGCTTATGATTTATGAATATTTAATGTTCCAGTGTCAGGTTATCCCAATACAAATACCCCGTATCATTCTACAATAAAGGGAAGAATAAATGATGGAAAACATCTAAGCAGCATGAGAAAGCCATTTAGGGGGGCTAAATAAGGGGGAAAATTAGATTACTAATAATGAACAAGAGAGCTGTCCAGAAGAGGAGGAGACTCCTGTTCCTATCTGATTTGGTCTAATAAGGACTTCAGAGACCTGGAGATGCTGGACAGTCTCTGACAAAGGGAAAGAGGTTGTGTATTCTCCTTTCCACAATTTGCAATAGGTCTGTCGCCTGATGTTGCTGGCTACATGTGCTGTCACATGCACCCTCACACACTCCAGTGGTGGCTCAAAGGCACTTGGCCCCAGTAAGCTGTGATCCCACTCCAGCTGCTGCCACTCAGACACCTGCACACCCATGTGCACACAAATAGAGAGCCCATTCCTAAGTGCACAGGCACAGGCCATGGCCAGGTGAGCACAGTGACCAGTCCCTGCTTACAAGTTAACAGCTCCTTTTACCCCCTTATCACTCTAATTTCCCACACTTGTTCCTCCCCAAACAATCCTCAGTTCTGAAGGTAACTATGGGCTTTTCCCTGATCTGGCAGTGATGGGTATCCACTGCTGCCACAGAGGCTGGTCATTCGCTGTGACATCCTGGGTAGAGGCCAGAACAGGGTCCCCCCCATGCACATGTGCCTCTGTCCTTCATTTTATGATATAATCCAATAAAAGAATTTGGTCTTCTTATCAGACAGAAGTTGATTTATTTTCTTTATTTAACCATGTTGAATGCAGATTGTTGTGGTTGAATTGAATATGTACACTCCCCATTCCAAAGACAAATAAAGTCCCTAGGTATATAAAGAATTCCTTTAAGCATTTACATTTCTGTTGAATTCATAAGGTATACTCATGCTGGTACTGGAAAAATATGAGGTGGTTGCAGCTTTCTGAAGGAAGAGCATGAGGATCAAGGATGCCTGTAGTGGCACTGGAAGGAGCTTAAACTGCTTACTTGTCCTGTCTGCAGTAGTGATAAAATTCTTTGTGTCATTTTGCCCAGGGAAGTTGTGACTTCTCCATTGCTCATGGTGTTCAAGGCCGGGTTGGACAGAGCCTTGGGTGGCGTGGTTTAGTGGGAGATGACCCTGCCCATGACAGGGGGGTTGGAACTAGATGATCTTAAGGTTCTTTCCAACCCTAACTATTCTATGATTCTATGATTCTATTGAAAACGCTCCAAAATCAGTATTGTGATGTCCCTATATAGGGATGAAAGCAAAAGTGACCTTTGTTATGCCTCATAATAGGGACAGAACAGAGAACAGATTCTCTTTCCTTTCTTCCAAATTATACAGTCCACAAACAATGTGAGGAAGTAAAACATGTAGAGAATTTTATACTTTCAAAGCATGGAGAACTTCTACAATGAGCTAAGCTGAAACTGTATTAGAAGCATGGTTTCTAAAAGGATGATCATATCAAGTGGCCAGCTTAAAATGCAAACTTTCACCTTTTGTCTCTTCAGAGACCATAAACACAAAGTCAGCTCATAAAATTATGGGCAGCATGTACCACCATTTTAGAGTTTACTGTAAAATGAACGCCTGTATAAATACAAATATATAAATAAACATCTTCCTGACAGTCTGTCTAAAATAAAACATCTTATTTATTGCCCATAAAATTTTAAGGTGATGATTTGATAGACTGTAAAAAACCTCTGAATTTCTTTATTACCTGGTTTTCTAAAGGCATTTTTAACCTAGAAGTAGAAAATTACATTGCTAATATGAAGTAATACTTAGTCAGGGGGGGAAGTTTGCATGCAGTATTTTGTATATTTATTTTGTATGCAAAGGAAGACCATGTTGCATTGGAATTTGGTCAGAGTAAATATAGCTTAAAGCTCAAGCCTGAACTGGGTGAAAAATATTTGAAAACAGTTTTAAAATGCATATGTTTAGTAATTATTTTGTCTTCAAAATAAATTTGAAATGTACAGAAACATAGATGCCCTTGTCAGTTTTTCCTTTATACAATTTAGTTTTGATCTCTAATTTTAGAACTTTTCTACACATGACTTTTAGAAAATACAATTATTTTTTCTTTAGTAGGCCAATATTGATCCATTTCCCCATTTTTTTGGGTATACCTGAATGCCACATAAACAAGGGAGGAATAGAGAACACAGTTAAGGGTTAATTCATTAAAAATGTAGGGATTTTGAAATGCAACTTGAAAAACATTTGCTCTATTGTTTTTCTTCGGTCTCCAGTGATTTCTCAGACCAGGAATAGCACAGTACACAGGATTGCTCTGTATTTTAAAAAGTGTCTCCTTTCAAACATCTAATCCAAACTTTTTACATTGTAGGTTTTGTTTGTCACTTTACTAATTTGCTTATGCATAAAACTGCAACAGTCATTGCTGGAACAGTGACTGAAAAACCATTTAGGACATAAATTATAAAAGAAAGAGAGGGCAATATGGAAGATTAAATGTATTTTTACCAAGCCACATCATGAGATCCTGAGGATTTTGCATGGAAACTAAGTGGAAGTTTGTACTGCAGAGTAAGCAGAACTCCGTGCATGCACCTGGACATTAGAAACGGAAAAAAAAAAAAATAATAAAAAAAAAAAAATTGCAAGATAAGGTGCATTTGATTAACCTGCCTGTTTTCTTCTCTAATATGTCATGGGGGAGTGTGTGATCCCAAGAGACAGCATCCACTGACAGAGGTAGAAAGCTATCTATTGCAACAATTCAACTATAAGTTTCAACTATTTGTAGAGCTGCTGTTGCCAAAGGATCCAAATACCTAAAATATGTTAATGACTTCATCTTCATGGCAACTAAAGTGTAGATTATGTTTTGTCTTGGTTCTTATGTGTAAAAAAGAGCTCTTAAACATCCTTTAATCTCCCTGAAGATGTTTTTACCATTACAGAGTATTGGGTAACACTTGAAAACAAGAACCTATGCTGAGAGAGGGAGCATGCCATGACAAGAGAGTGAAGAGCTAACATCTAGTATGATTTTAGATCTTTTTCCTCAGTAAGCTAGTCATTTTACTAATATGTATGCTATACTTCCACAGGTCAAATATTTGGTGTAGATGTGTGAATTATGAACATCTTCATGTCTGACGCTTTTATCATATAAATTTGGTAGTTGATATGGTAGGTAATAGTGACAAGTATATAGAATTCCTAAAAGTGCCACTCATTTCCTTGTAGACTTTACAAATAACATAATTTACTTTCCTTTTAATTTTCAATGAATGCAATTTTCATACAATAAAATGATATCTCCATGTGGAACTTATTATTGGGTTAATAGGACATGATTTTTTTTCCATATTAGGGATTTATCGAGAGAATTGTTGATTGCTAACTGAAGAAGCATTCCGGTTGCTAGTAAAGTCCTGAGGATATTTTCCTTCTCTCCTGTGATCATCCCACGTAAAAAAAAAAAAACAAACAAACGGACAAACCAAAACAGTATTATCCAAATAATAAGCCAGATTTCTTTTTATTTGACTCTTTCTAATACAATCTTTTATCAGCCCTTCTATTTTTGCTTCTGGAAAAATATACCTAAATATACTTTTAAAATTGGTAATTTTCTTCAGGGAATATGGTATTCAGCTATACAGTAAGCTTATACAGTAAGAATTTGTTCACAATTGGGGAAACCTTATATATTTGACATTTGATGTAGATGGTTTAAATAAGTTTGTAAGACATTGGGTACTCTCAGTGTATGTTCTAACTCAAAATTGCAAGAACAAATGTATTTAAAGCTCAAGAACTTTAAATTCTGAGACTTGAAACTCTCACCCCTGTAAGTCTTTATTAAAACATCCCAATATCCCAATACTTTACTGGTTCATACTGTGAGCCCTCAGCCCATGCCTGATCTTTCTTGGCCTCAGCCCAGAAAATTATTGAAGTCTCCTAGCCATAGCCTAAAGTGTGACAACAAATGGTCAAGTAAGCTTCCTGCTATTTTCTACAGAGGTCTGCTGGGCATGATTATTGCAGGAAGTCCTTATGGCTCTTTGTGAGACTGACAAATGTGGCAAGCTGTAGTTGTGGCTGGTACTTTTCATTGCTACAGTGTCAGTGAAACAGGTTTGTTAGAGACTTGACTGCTGTATTTTTTCAGCTATGTAAGGAGTCAATGTAATCTGGGGCTTTCACTGAGAATCCTTAATGGCACTAGAACAATTGTGTGCATTCCTGCAATTAGCTCCCCAGTCCTCTTTTTCCACAGCTGGGTGGAAAGATCTAGGTAACCTGAAAGGAGAATGGGAGAGGGGGATAGAGACCAAACAAATTTTTTTTTGGTGGGCACAATCTTAATGTCTTCTCCAGGAATTGACAAATAAGCAATATACAAGGTACACCTGAGGTTTGTAAGTGAAAAAAAAAAAAAAAAAAAAAAATAAAGTGCAAAATTCTGAGACAATGAATACTGAAGAAATTTCATTCAGCCTTGTTATGCATGGGTATTTTTAATTGTAACTTTCATTCCTGTGGTCCAAACTTTTATTAGGTCATGAGGAAAATCTAATGATTTTTTATACAAGCTGCATTTTTTTTTTTTTTTTTTAATTTTTTTAGCTACTAAGAGAGCATTTCCTGCTCAGAAGTGGCTCTCATTTTAAAGTGTTTCCTAATTCAGCATTTTTGGGATTGGATATTTGCTGCATGTCATTGACTTTCAGCTCAAAGCTGTTTGAATTTGCACTTGATATTATGAAGTTTTTAAACTGTTTTCACTGCAAAGAAACCAAGGAAAAATCATGCTATATTCTGTCTTGTTTTGCTATGCATTTCATTGTACAAAACTAAATCTACTGTTATCATGTTTAATGACTATCTGTGAATGCAGATAATCCTTTTTTGCTCAAACTAGTTTGTGTTCTCCTCCAAGACCTTAACTTTTATTCTGGGTTTGTTTGGATTGTTTTGGGGTACAAAATTCAAAATAAACTGTGGGATTATTCCTTTTGCATGGAACACTGTTAAATATTGTGACAGAAGTAAGTATCCAAGCCAAATTATATATGCTGTTTCAACAGCAGGATGTTTCTTTTAATTACATTATCACTTTTCTTCTTAGTATTGACAATCCTGCAAATTTTAAACTAAGGTCAGAATTTTGCCTTGCCATTCATAAAACATAAGAGCTTCCAGCTGGCTTTCCTATCAGCAAAGTAGCTGTGCAGGGCCATCAGAAATAAAAAGAGAAAAAAGTAAAAATAGCTTAGTCAGTTAAATGAGTAGATAAATGATGATTCTATATTTGTAGAATCTATTTAAAAGAAAAGTGCTGAGTGTCATTAGGCACATTTTAGGAGTTGAATTACTACCTTACAACTCACTAAACTTTTAAAGCAAATTGTACACCATTTTAAGTACTTAAACTGGTTCAGGGGCCTGGCTGAGTTAGAACATCTTAATTGAGTTTTACCATGTTAAATTAAGCTTGTATGCAGCCCAGGACCTAAATAAGAAAGTCTTTCATAAGCAGTATCAGATCTGCTCCTTTTATCTTTTCTATTACATCTCATTTGTTTGAGAAAGAAATAAAATTATACTGTTAGTTGACAACTCTACAGGTCTAGATCAGCTCAGGGATGGTAAGAAGAATTTTTGTTTAGCTCATGAATCATCAAATTCCTGTTTGCATTTTTAACAGAGTTCTATCTTTGCTGGTTGTCACTGTGCCATGCAGCTGAAAGCTTTTTTTGTGGTTCTGCAGGTATAGAGGGCAATGTCTGACATCAACAGGGTTTGGACTTGTGGTTGAAGTCAGGTTAATAATCACGGTGTGAGGCAGAACAAATTTATTTTTCTTTCATTAAACTTTAACATTTATAGAACTTGAGTTGTAAAGCATATTTGAACTATATATCAAGCCTTTTCTTCCATTTACAATAGCTGATATTAAAGGACACTCAAGTTTGGAATTCCCCAAAGCTGAAAAATAGCAGATAAACTACTTTAAATACTCAAGAACTCATTTAATTTAAATCAAAACAGATTCCTTAAAGCTTTAAACTGAAACAGTGCTAGCTAAAGGGCTTTCATAAAAGGATTAATTCCGTGAGAATTAACTGGCTTGTACCTAGGTGCTAAGCTCCTAAAACATCTGGAACTGTTAGGATGGGCTTAAATACCTGAATTAATCAGTAATGCCTCAGTTAAATACCAGATCAATGCTAAATTGCCTTAAAGATACTTCAGAAAGTGAAGTATTTTCTCTTTAGTTTTTTTGTCGTAATTAGGTCAACTTAGTTAAAAAGATATTAAGTTCTCTGAGAAATTACAAAATTGAGAGATTTTTCATATGCTTTCAAATTTAAAGTTCTATCTTTTGAAATGCTAGTGTAAAATAACTTGGAAGGCATGAAATTCAGGTAGTGTGGTAAGGACAAGAAATAGAGACTGCTAGATAAGATTTTCTTTGGAAGACTGCTCTATGTAAGATGAGAAAGTTAGATATGCAAGACTGTACTTATAAGATACCTTCCAGTGGCTTTCTAGGATTATGGAGACAGGAAAGAGAAAGATCTTTTAAGCAAAAGCTTGGTACTACAAATATAATTTAATCAGAATATGCAAAATCATGCAAGATAAGTACAGACAATGAAAAGAGAAGGAAAAGCAGGAATAAAATCTGTTAGAAGTACGGCAGAGATTCCCAACAGGAAAAAGAAAAAAAAATAAGGACATAGAACTTGTGAAAATATGCTGTACTAAGTTGTAGATAAAAAGATAGGTCAAACCAAACAAAAAAATCTCTAAAATTGTCTGGTTGGGTTTTTTTTTTTTTTCATTTTTCATGTATTTGCCTAAGAATCATTGTAATGAGCTTAAGCTTAAGCACATTAAAGAAAAATCCTACTGAAATTTTTTCTTTAGTAGCAATAGTCAGTTTTAGGCTCCCCCTGAAACAACTGAAAACAATTGCCTCATGTCATGCACTGACTTCAGCATTTGTCATTATATTTGCTGCAATACAAAGAGCTGATACTGTAGTGAAATTGAAATATTTGCTATGAATCCTGGGGTATTTAGGAAAAGTAAATCTTCATCAGTCTGAAATTATTAGTTTAATTGAATGAAATCTTGCTGTACCCTTCTTATTTAAACCATTCACATAAATTCACCAAAATATTGAGATGTGTTTACTACTGTCTATACATTTCTTTCAAAGCCTTGTTTTAACCTAGATATTCAACCAATTATTGTTAAGCTGATTTGTCAGCTTTATCAGCTATCAGGTTTGAAGAATGGCTCCATAAATCATCAGTAGAAGGGTGAAATGTGTTTGTATACAAATGCAGCATTCCCTGTGCATGCCTTTGTATACTCGCTTGAATTTGTGTTTGTATATATATTTATTTATTTTAAGGTGTTAACGTGTTTGATAGTGGAATTACGAATCACTGGTTCTCCATTGTACAATATGAGTTGTGTTCCTAAAGTTCTCAGCAACATTAATGAGCCAATGGGAAATTCATTTAGAAAGAGAGAGGGAACAATGTGTAGGTGTGCAGGGCTTTTTTGTGTTCTCTGTGATAATAGTTATTGCAAGAAAGGATATCAGTTGACCAACATAATATCATGATTATCAAACTTGTCTGTACTTTTAGTTATGCAAACACGTGAATCTGTAGAATTACCAGAGACCATTTATTCTCTGATTGTACGATTTATAGATCGCACAAAGGAACAGGAATTCTGGAAACCTGGCAAATTCAGTACAGAAAGGCAAGGTAACTTATTTGCATCAAGTCACTCTGCTACACCATCTGTGTTTTCTGACACTTATGGAGACTATTGCTGTAGTCAAGATTCGTGACAAAAAGCCAGTTATCAGGGAAAATGGCTGTAAACTATTATCCCTCCCTTCTTTGAAATAATTCCATAGCAACTTTAGCTTTACCATAAGCCCACCTTTTCATGTTCGATGCATACTTATAAGTTTCTTGTTGAAAAGTTCATCTTAAGGTTCTTATAACAGCTGTCATTTAATCCAGGCAGTGCGTAAAAATGTGACTAGAGAAAACTAGTAGAGTGCTATTTCATCTCCAGCTGTAAAATGAAATATTTTGGTATTATTGTTTGACGACTTAAGACATATTTAATATATAAAAAATAATTTTATTAGAATTGTAGCATTTATTTTTACCATTTCGATTTGATGCAAATTCTTACATGCATGAAAACTGAGGTTTGTATGTTTATGCTGTTAACTTCAATTTATTCTGCAGATGGTAATCGATACAAGAGGTAGGAAGAAAAAAAAAAATGTTTTAAGCTTCATCACTTTAATAGAGTATGTTACATGTTTTCTGTCATGGTTTATATTCCAAGGTAACTGAAGTGCCTTTATTTGTACTGGTTAGTTAATGAAATCTTAGCTTTGAAACATCTAGATAAATTTTCTGTAACTTGTGCAGTGAATGCATTTAAATGTTTTTTGATATATTCTTGGTTTTTAATGTTGGGTAGCATTAAAGACAGTAAACTGATATTGTTAGCATTATTTCTGAAAGCTAAATGCTAAATTAAATCTTGCCTTATTTAATGGTATCTTTGATTGTTATAATAGATTTCTCATTGGCTATTTTGTTTGGAAAAAGATATATGAGTAACTTTGGGCTGGATCTTATCACTAGTATGTTTTGAGTAGTATAGCTTAAGAAAGGGGTCAGATTAAATCCAGTGGATCTGTTTTTACACAGTAAACTTCTCATTCCTAGTTTCATGCTGGGAAAAAAAATATAGAGTCTTACATAATTACAAATGTGTACTTGATTTAGCAAACAGTGATTTAGAGAGGGGTTTATCAGGTCTCTCAGCAGCTAAATGCTCCTATGGTGGTAAAGAAAGAGTCTAATTTTCTGGAATTCTGTCAGCTAGCAATTTTCAATATAAATAATTACATATTTTAAAATAAAATTTTGCATTTCCTTTATTGTTGATATCCCCATATCAAAAGCATGACCAGGCTATAAGTATCTGATTTTAAAATCTACTCCAACCTGAAATAGGACATTTCCTCAGAATTATCTTGGATGTGAACTGGATTTTAACATTTGCTGGGTTATTACTTTGCAATGAATGCATAATCATCTTTCTTGTACTCTCTGCTTTACACATGTAATATTTTTGGATCTGATTTTTACAGTCTAATAGTTCTGAGGTGCTAAAAAAGTATAATAGGTCATTCTCATGCGCTCAAGTTATGAGTGGGATGAATCTTGCCCAGTAGAATGTAGTAGGTCAATAGAAGGATAGTTAATAAGTGTAATTTTTGTAGATCATCAAGCCATTTTTTTAATCCATATCAAAGAATTGGAATACAGGTAAATTAACAAGCATACACATAATTATGTACACCACTTTAAAAGTAAATGTACCACCTTGGTCATGTAAGAATCTAGGCTCTTCATCTCCAGAAATTTGCCATGACCATTGTCATCTCCTCTTCATAACTTAGCAGCAGCAGCTCTCAGAACTCTTACTCCTTGTAGATCAGTCCAGTTGGGCAGTTAAAGGTGGGGGTACCAGGAACACCACACCCTCACCTTTAAAAATAATTTAATTAATTAATAAAAGCAGGGAGGGAGGGGGGAGAGACTAAAAAAACCCAAAATGTGTCTTGGCCACTATCCTGAGCAATGGAAACTGAACCTGTCAGAAAGGTTCCAGGGACATTTGAATAGCCAGAACTGAAATTCAAACTGAAAATTTATTTTTTTTGCCAAATATACCTGTTCAGTAATCAGATTAATGTGAAGATGTACAGTAGGAGGCTACTGTTCTTGTTCAGCTCACCTCTCATGTGTACTTTCTTGTAAAAAATGCCAGCAAGCATTCTTTTGCATGTAAGAGTACATATGGCATTTTATTGTGCATTTGAATAATTTCTTTTGTTGGTTCTGAAGAGGACTGTGTTATGACAAAGTTTTGTTTTAGAAGTTTTCAGAAGGATATAATAGAATAATCTTAGAGAGAAGATTGGTCTTGGGGTCTGTGTACCAAGATAGAGTTTGGAAGATACAGAGTTTCTCACAGATAGCTGAAGTGATATAGGACAGGTTTTTTTCCTAAAAATATATGAAGAGTATATTTCACATCTTTTAATTGAATTCAGCAGGTGCTACAGCATTTTTTAACTGATACCAAATAATGGATAATGGTCACTTTATGTCTTATTTAGGTAAGTCCTGTCCATGATTGCCCTGGAAAACTGATTCTCAAAAAAATGGGATTCAGAGTGTTATATTTAAAAGTTAGCAATCAAATCAGAGAGATGTTTCTTATCTCCCTTTTAGATTTATGAAGTTATGGTGTATAAGGTTTGCATGACATTTGCTTAAAAAACTATTTTGTGTACTTTCAGTATCTTACATGATTAATTTCATTAAAATTCAAAGAGGTGAAACTGTGGTTCATAGGAAACTTCATGGCAAGACTCCTTCCAAGGCAGAGCTTTGCTCCACATTTTTCAGAAGCGCAGGTACAAACTCATAAGATTTGTTCAAGTATTTCTGTGAATCATTTGTGTTTGTGTTGCCTTGTTAATAAAGGTCCTGAGTGCACAGCACTATTGAAGTGCCCTGAGGTTCTAATCAGAGGTCCTTCTTTCTTTCTGCAAGTGAGGAGTGTTCAGTTTGGTAAACTTCTACTTAAGAACGAAAAAGAAAAAAAAAAAAAAAACCCAAACAAAAAAAGCCCCCACCAAATCAATAAAAAGATCAAATTAACCCCCCCCCCCCCCATGTTTTTAAATTTCAGCAATAAATTCGCTTCAACTGGGGGAGCATAATTTCTTAATTGTTCTTTTTAGTCCCTTGACATCTGGATAATAAATGCTAATATGTTAATAAATTACGATAACGGCAAATCGGCTTACTTGAACAACCAGAAAGTTCAGTTTCTTTTCATGTACAACAACTCAAAAAGATGTTCACTGTTGTTTTGCCAAATTAAAAAAAATAAAGTAAGCACTCTGGAGAACTAGAAAGACAGTGCATTATGATTGTTTAAGGCATATAAATATTGCTAGACTTCTGCAGTACGTTTTGGAAGGAGTTGCTTATGACTTTTCAACTTTTTTTTTTTTTTCAGCAATTGCACAGTAACAGTTTAATTCTTTACAACACTTTTGTAGCATTAAATGTGTGAACCGTGTCCACATTTGGGTTTCAGACCTTGACAGAAGCTGAAGTAAATACAGTGGCCTCTCACTATGATTTATCCTGGTGCATTTACTCTCATTAGATATTTATCACAAACCTTAGGTGTCCAGAGATCAAGCTGTGTTTTGTGGGAGGCATTTAGAAGACAGAAATGTAAAGAGTTAGTTTTGAGCTAGGAAGTATCAACAAAAATATTTTAATTTACTGTACCTAATATTCTAACCCTGACAAGTACTTTAGATTTTGTTGTCTGTTTTGGGTTTAAGTGCTGTTTTATTATTTTTATCTTAAATATGATTATAAACCACTTATTCTGACAAAAAAAAAACCCTGAAAGCTATACATATACACAGTACGTCACAACTATTGTTGAAGAAAAAACATGTTATCTTAAATATTTTAAAAAGCCCAACCCTAGAAATCAGAAAACTTTTGGCCTGAGAACAGTGCTGATATCACCGATATTTTTAGTTACTGCTCAAATCTTTAGTCTGACCAAGGGCTTTCTTAGCCTCATGCTTTGACAGGGAGGAGGGGAAGCTGGGAGGAAGCAGAGGCAGGACACCTGGCCCAGACTGACCAAAGAGGTATTCCATACCACAGCACGTCAGACCTAGGATGTAAAAACTAGGGGCAGGGACCTGGAAGAGTGAGTTCACTACTCCACTGAGCTTGGTATCAGTTGGCAGGGGGTGAGCAGTTCTCTTCCCTTGTTGTTTCCCTTGTCATTATTATTGTTGGTGGTAGCAGTAGTGGTTTGTGTTATACCTTAGTTACTGGACTGTTCTTATCTCAACCGTGGGAGTTACATTCTTTTGATTCTCCTCCCCATCGCTCTGGGAGCAGGGGGGAAGAAAGAGGGGGGAGTGAGTGAGTGAACTGCATGATTTACGGCTGGGCTTAAACCATGACAACAGTGTTTTCAGAACTGTCAGAACAGCACAGCATTTAAGTAGTGTTTTCAGATAGTATGTCAGTATTTACTCCATGAAACTCCGCTTTATGACTCAGTGGTGTCACACAGTAAGTATAGCATTAGTGATTATGTGGATTCCCTTGAATATCTTCTTCCAATATTTGGGCAATGATATATATCGGAGAAAGTTTCTGTATAAGACCAAGAGAGCTGTGACAGGACAAATTTAACCTAGTAATTTTTTAAGGACTCCAAAGGTCTTTTGAATATAACATAATAAAAATACTGCATGATGGATGATAAATTCAGATCTTTGAAACATTTTCTCTACCTTCTTCTGGAAATAGCTTTAGGAACATGTTTCTGAAGAACGGCCTTTGGATGATACTAAGAATATAATTTCTGTTCTTTCCTGGAGTCTTAATGAATTTTGGTGCTGTCTTGTGTCAAGGTCTCTTAAACTGTGAAACTGAAAATATCTGTGGCATACTAGGATATTAGTGCCAGCCATGATTTCATCCTTAGAGGTGTTTATAAAGTAAAAAATTATAAATTCTCCTAAGACTATGAATTTTTTATGACGTTAAACATAACATGACAATGCAAATATATATTTCATGAAATAAACAGACCCATTTTATTTTTTTCCAAGAACATTGAAGATGTTAATTGTTCAATATGCTTAAAGATCATGTAAATCTTGGAACTGTTTCAGGAGTTTTTGTTGGCTTTTTTTTTAATCCAACCAATAATGCTTTTTTGCTGCTTTGAAAATATAAACAAGATACTACAATTTTTTTCATGCACCCCCTTTTTACTTTTTTTGTTTGTTTTTGTCTTCTCTTTTTCCACCTTTAGTTTTCTCATTATCTTCTTTAGCCACAAAACAGATAATAAATGGCTCTGGTGCTTTATAACTCCCAAACAAACAAAAAACCCCAAAGAAAACCAAGAAAAGCCTGGACACCTTTATTTTTTAATCTGATCTGACCTGGTCATTTGCATTGTACTGCATTGCAATATGGTTAAGCTAAAGAACCACTTAAATAAAGCTTTGGTTAAACCTACCAAAATTCTTTAACAAATTCTTGTAGTTTATTTAAAAGATGAGTTAAAATCCTACACAGATGTGTAGTACAATTTGTACAAAGCCACGAAAAGGTAACACTTTTTTAGCTTGGTTTTTTCTTTGTTTTGTTTTTTTTTTTTTTTTTTTTTTTTTTTTTAATCACCCTCTACAGCCAAATACTTTTTTAATAGTTCAAAATCAGAAAAAAAAAAAAAATTAATTGAATCATAGAATCATAAAATGGATTGGGTTAGAAGGGATCTTAAAGATCATCTAGTTCCAACCCCTCTGCCATGGGCAAGGACATCTTCCACTCAGCCAGGTTTATAACATTTCCTGTGGCTTCTAAGTTAAGACAAAAATACAAAACACAACTTCATATGTTCAGGGAAGATGCTATATTCTGAGAAATCTGCACTTGCTTACATTGGTCTTACAGTTTTCTTTAGGATTTTATTTGAAGATACTAAATTGTGAATTTTATACGTTGGACTGAATGAATCTTTTTCTCTAGTGTAGATGTTGCTATATTTTTCTATGACAGAAAGATGGGTACTGTAGAACTTTATATGGAATAAGTTTAAATTTAGCAAGGTCTTATCTGGCACATTATGTACAATTGAAGGTTTTCAGAATCAAAAATATTAACTTAATAGCTTAATAGACTAATCAGGCTCTTTGTATGAAAAGAAATATTCAAGTTAGCCTACTTAAAGGTTAAGTACTTATGCGATTTGCTGTCCAGAAGATAAACATGATGGAAAAGGGAAATAATTTTAAAAGGCAATCCTGGTACAGGATCAAGAGTGTATAAATTGATCATAAATTTATTAGAACTGACGAATATTCTAAGCATTAAAAGTTTTGGAACAATGCTCTGAAAAGAAAACAATTTAAAATCAAACTTGAAGAATCCAAATAATACCTCTATATTAACAAAAAAAAAAAAAAAAATAGCTTTCCGATGAATCTTCAGGTTTTCTTTCATTAGACATATTAACCTCTGTAACAACTGTTACAGACCTAGCTCAAAACAAGGGTTTTCGAGTATTAAACGCAATGTAAGTGCAACAAAATTTTATAAGTATGCTATATAAGTGCTATATGCTATTTGAAGACTTCTTATGTGTTTTCCTGTCAATCAAACATATAAAATATTTTGTCTTATTCTTTCTGCTTTAGATGTACTTTTTTGTTACATTGTCCCGTACTGAACTTCAGGTTTCTTTCTGAAACACATCATGTTCAACCTCCATTTATATCTGTCCTCTAGATAAATGTCATCCCAGTATATTTTGGCAGTGGCAGAAAGTAATGGAAAAGTATTTAGAATTGTAGCATTAGATTTATATTCCTAGGCCCTAATGTTTCCTTGTTTAAGATGAGCAGGGAAGGGAAGAAATCTGTATTCTCTGTTGTGGAAGGATGGATGGCAATAGATTCTCTTAAACATTCTGAATTAAGTATGTGAACCCTCTAGTATGTCAGTCTCTTAAACATTTACGAAACCGAATCAATTTATTATTTCCAGAATTCTCTCCATATTTGACACATACTACTAAATCCCAGTTTCAGTTGTATTGAATGCACTATGACAAGATACTTATTTTTTTAAATTCGTACACACTTGGTAAAGTTTTTGTGGTGTGTGGTCCTTAGATCAATCACGTGTATTAGCTTAAATAAAAATGTGATATCATGATTGCACTGATTTCTGTGCATAGCAGCCTACCAGGCTTCGCAAGTTACCTGAAAACTCACCCTAAGAAATATGGGAAATTAGGCTGTAATGAACTCCAAATTGCTATTTCTGGTTGTTTCCTTTGCACAGTGTACATTTTAGAGACACTTGATAAAAGGGTTGAAGTCAATTAATATCATCTGTTTTCCAGAAAAGAGTAATTTCCAAAATTTTCTTTATTGTTGTGTTGGGAACTTTAAAGTCAAGATTGAGTGCTTTTCCAGCTGCGTGTTATGTCATCTCAGTTATTTCTGGAAAGTTTGTAGGTACTTGTGTTAGGAGAACTGCATGGATTTTGGTGTTGTTGTTTGCCCTGGATCCAGCAGCAACAGTCATTTTTTCTCCTTTTTAGTAGACAGTGCAGTGCTGTTTTTAACTTTTAGTCTGGGAGCAATGCTGATATCACCGATGGTTTTAGATGTTGCTAAGTAATGTTTACTCTGATCGAGGACTTCTCAGTCTCATGCTTTGACATGGAGAAGGGGAAGTCGGGAGGAAGCAGAGACAGGACACCTGACCCAAACTAGCCAAAGAGGTATTCTATACCACAGCACGTCATGCCCAGTATTTAATTGGAGGGGAGTTACCCAGAAGGCCCAGGTCACTGCTCTGGTTGGGCTGCATATCTGTCTGTGGGTGGTGAGCAGTTGTATTCTCTTCCCTTGTTATTTCCCTTATCATTATTATTAGTGGTAGCAGCAGTGGTTTTGTGTTATACCTTAGTCACTGGATTGTTTTTACCTCAACCTGTGGGAGTTAAATTATTTTGATTCTCCTTCCCATCCCTCTGGGAGTGGAGGACAAGAAAGAAAATGGGGAGTGAGAGAGTGGCTGCATGGTTCTGAGTTGCCGGCTGGACTTAAACCATGACAGTTCTTTGTGGCACCCAACGTGGGGCACAAAGGGTTGAGATAATGACAGATCTGAGCAGAGTGTGTCTAATCATATTTGTGATGAGCATTCATTGTTTCAGATTAATAGTCACTCATCACAATGCTGATTTATTGGCTCTCAGAGCTGTTGCTCTTGATCTCAGAGTTTCAGCATGTTGTACCTTACTTACAGCCAGTATTTGCTGTTTTAGTGTTTATTAGCTGGGGGCCTGGGCTAAGGTTCTCATTTTGCTGTACTTCATGGTAATGACTTTTAATACAATAGGCTCATTGATCATGAAACTGGTCTGGCTTGCGTTCCCAGTGTGGTCATCACCTCTATACTTTGCGAGGTATATAATGGAATTTTTTAGCAATTGCGCATCAGTGGCCCGACTGTTGGGTACGTGAGAATCTACATGGTGTACCTTCACCACCAGATTCTGCAACTGGGCAGCAGTATCATAGCAGAGAAAACTTGTCTCCAAGTAGTAAGGAGTCATGCTAAAATAACCAAAGAAACTGAATGTGCTTCTCTTCTGTTGTTATGCTGGTCTTGCAACCGTAGAACTATTCTGACATCTTTAGAGAGGAGGTGTTTGAGGGTCTCAAGTTTATTTTCCATTTTGAAGACAGAAGATGGAGTCAGAATGATTAAGTTATTGGATATTTAATATTTGAAAGCCTGTTGTGATTTCAATAGAATTAAACTTTTATTCAACATCTTTAACCTACAGCAGACTACAATGGGTCTATCCTAACATCAGGAGTATGTAAGTGACTGGGTTCATGACCCCTCTTTGCAAGCTTTTGCTTCAAGTTTCTCCCATAAAATGCACAGATTTGGTCAACCTCTAAATAATTGATATTTGTCTTACAGAGGCGGCATTTCAGAGCACCATTAATTCTCTTAGCTGTATTTGGTATATGCAAATGATGTCTCATGAAAATAACTTGCTGACATGTAAGACTGGCATTAAAAAGCACCTCTGCTTACAAAAATACAGTTCTGGTTCTGAGACTGGGTGTTTGTTTGTTTTTGTTTTGAGTGGATTTTGTTTTAGTAATAAAGACATGGTAGAAAAGAAACAAAGAGAAAAAAGGAAATGTAAGAAATATGAAGAGTCATGGAAATTGTGAAAGACATTGCTTGGATAGTCATGCTGTTTTAAAATATTCATAAATGAGGAACTTGTCTGTTTCATTTGCCATGCCTTAGGTTTCATACTGATTTTTCTTTAGATGACACAGAGCATCTGACTGAAAAACAAGAAAAACTAAAAATAGATTTTAGGCTGTAATAGAAGTGAACAAAGATTATCTTCTTCACCCAGATTACGGCCTGCTGACACTGTAGTTTCATAGAGGTCTGTGTCTTAGAGCATTAGTTAGAACATTACAAGAAGAAAGGAAAGAATATAGCAGCCAATTTAATAGCTTTGTTTCATTTTTGTTAATAAAAAATGTATATAACTTCTTTCTTCCCTGTGAGAAAATACAGCATTACCAGAATATATTCATTTGTAACCTTGCAAATATAACTACCTTCTCTCTTTTACATAGTTAGGGATTCCTGTTTAATGATACTTGTAATATTACTTTTAGGGATATTTTTACATAATTATATTCCTAACAATGAACTTTTTAATTGCAACTTTTCATATAATTTTTACTAACATATTTCTGCTAAGGGAGTTTTATATTTACATATACATATACAAATACACATATATATACATATTCATTTACATTTTAAAAACCCCTCTACTTTTAGTCAATAAAACATACTTGGGAAATGACTAATGTATATGCAAATTGCATGCAATTATTGCTATGATTACAATATTAATTCTTTATCAGAAAGATTTATTTTCAGTTCAATTTACATTAAAGTAATTAACTCTGCTGACATGGACTATAGTTAGATTCCATTATAGATTAAGTATCCATACAGTTTCTGTTATTATCCATAATAATTTAGATTTTGAGTTGCATTTTTTTGTCCTTAGATTTAGGAATACTTAACTCCTGGATTTCTGCTTTTACACTTTTTACATATCTAAAATCTGGATTGACTCCCCATGTTTCAAATGCTATTTGAGAACTGACATTTCTGTCAGCTTCTAAAGAATTTTTAGCATGCAGAAAAATATTTACTAAATAATGTATGCCAAACAGAATACTTTGTGAATGATAAACATAATACTTTAATCAGTGAAATGATTTCTAATTAAACTGAGGCCTTGGCTATCAACAGCTGAGAAATGGAACCCAGTTGTGTTTTGAAATTCCCATCCTAATGAGATGAACTTGCATATGTGTGCAGGCAGGGGTTCTGCCAGTACTGTTCTTCTCTCCAGTTTTCTTAAAAAGTTACTGGGCAATAATGTCATCTAGTCTTATTTGCTTTCCTACATATTTTCTATGTGTGTGTTGATCAACTGCATGTTGTTTTTACAGGAAAATTGCAAGAAAATTAAAAATCATGGAAATCTAGTTTTTTGTTATATTGGCAATGGTGAAATAAACAACTTGTTTGAATCTCTTTTATTCCACTTGACTGAGGAGTAAAAGAGATTCAAACAACAGATCTTTTTTTCTGTCATTTCAGTAGTGTTGGTCTGTATATCATCTTTGTGGTATCTTGTGGAGTAAAGTTCTGAGCACTTGCAAAGTCATAAAGTTGCAGTTAATGGGTTGCTGGGAAGCAGATTTCATTTAGGTAGCAAGGGCTAGAAGCTAACAACTTTGTTCTAGTTTTGTATTTTTTTTTTTTTTTTAATGTCACAGATTCCTAATAGTATTTTGGAAATTATGATCATACAAAACAGCAACCCAGTCACCTCACCCCCGAATCCAATAGTTTCTTGGAGGGATGGAAGTAGTGCACCTTTTCTCCTGCTTGACCAATCTGATCTCCTTCTACGATAAGATGACCCACCTGGCTGTGGTCATTGCCTATTTGGCCTTCAGTAAAGCATTTGACACTGTCTCCTACAGTTTTCTCCTGGAGAAACTGTCTTCTCATGGCCGGCCTTGATGGGTGTTTTCTTCTGTGGGTTAAAAACTGGCTGGATGGCTGAGTCCTAAGAGTGGTGGTAAATGCTATCACATCTAGTTCATGGCCAGTCACTAGTGGTGCTCCTCAGGGCTTGGTGTTAGGCCAGTGTTGTTTAGTATCTTCACTGATGATCTGGATGAGGGGTTTGACTGCACCCTCAGTAAATTTCAGATGACATCAAGCTGGCTGGGAGTGTTGATCTGCAGAGGGATCTGGACAGGCTGGATCAATGTGCTGTGGCCAATCTTATGAGGTTGAACAAAGCAAGGTGCTGAGTCCTGTGTTTGGGTCCAACAACCCCACGCAATTCTACACACTTGGGGAAGAGTGGCTGGAAAGCTACTTGGTGGATAAGGACCTGGGGGTGCTGATTGCCAGCTGCCGAACATGAGCCAGCTTGTGCCCAGCCAGCCAAGGAGGCAAACAGCATCCTGGCTTGTACCAGAAACAGTGTGTCCAGCAGGGCCAGGGCAGTGGTCACAACCCTGTACTCAACGCTGGTGAGGCTGCATCTCAAATATTGTGCCCACTGAATCTCTTATCTCACTGAGGTGATTCCACCACTGAGGCCCTCAGTGACATGGTGAAATGGTAGTCTTTGGATCTATAATTTTTTTTTTTAAAGATAAAAACTTGATAAGCTATCTTTCGTATCTTCAGAAATAGCAATCAGTTTTGTTTGAAGGGCAGTGTTTGTGCTTTTTTCAAAATAGTAGATATCAATGCACTGAATTCAGATATTCTGCACTGTAAGGGTAAATCTTGTCTATCATTGTTCATTATAGCACATGCATCAACTGTATATAAGAGCTTGCATATCACTGGTCATCATTTTTGTAACATTGCCTAAAGTTGCTCATTTATTTTACAGTTACTTTATTTTACAGTTCAAAATACAAGTTAGATACAGATATAATGAATATCCATCTGGATATCACTGAAGTTTTCTTTTCCTCAGTTTCCTTTCCTGAATTAGCCAGTGAGGAGCTTTTATATATACAGCAATATGAGAAGTTATTCACATCCGCCTGTGCCATGTAATAAATTTTCTTTGCCTATGCCTTTAAGTGAAACAATTAAAGCAGGGAGACCTTTACTGCCACTTTCATTTTTGTTCCTTTTCATGAAACAATAGTGTTTGGAGATTGGTCATTTCGCTTTATGGAAATGTTTCATAATATTTTTACAACAAAAGACATCTGACCTTTTCTTCTATATTCAAAACAAAATCAAAATAAGGCGTTTATAAAGATGGTAAATGGTAAATAAAATACTGTGGCTCTTTAGTGCCACAATTTACATTTGCATTTTAGTATGCCTGTTTTATTTCTTTCCTCATTTTTTTCAATAAGAGCAATCTCAGACAGTTAGAAGACAGTTTGAGACTTCATAGGACATTTTGCTAGTACTGTGTTTTGGTATAGAAAGCTAAAGCATTTAACTTGAGCTCATGCAACTACTTCGGGCTGGTGTGTTACCAACATAGAATGATGTCAGTGAAACTTAAACCATTGCTCTTTAACCTGCTAACTGCTACATTTTGGGTGAAATCTTGTTTCAAGGAAAATTCTTGGGATTTCTGACAGTACTTTCAATAAGGCAAGAATTTCTTTTTCTTGGTGTCTTTGAAGAATTGTACTGGTGAAGGCTTTGGACTTGTAGTTTACTGAGCATGCATAAGATGCAATATCCATGCTAAGCACTTCTGAGAGTCAAGGGAGCTCTAAACAAGTGTGGGACAGACCGGCACATATAAAAAGTTGCCGAATTAGGGTGGGTGTTATTACTGTTCCTTCTTACAATGACTTGTATGAGAGAAGTTTCTTGTTTTAAAACCCATGCATAGAATTTAGAACAGATGAAAACTAAAGTTTCTGTAAAATACAAGTGTCCTGGGCATCATGGAATTCTGTGAGATGTTTTTTTCTTTGACTCTTTATTTCCAACTGTACTATCATGCTTTAATGCTTTTAAAATAAAACATGGATTGCAAAACTTTTTCACTTGGGGTGAAAAAAAGTATATTTAGGAAAAGACATTTTAACAGTAAGAAAACATGGTGGAGTAAATCTTTCTTGTTGCAGAGTCTTAGACTAGAATGAACTTCTATAAGGGAATATGATGAGGAAATAGTACAAACTAAATTGGAGAGAAAAAAATGAGAGTTTGAGTGCCAGTGAAGTTATCATAGAAATAAATGCATGGTGGATAAAGAACACATATGCAAGTAGCTCCCTATGTTATGTGGTAGTGGAAGATGAGTTTGAGACAGGAAAGGAGTGCCTCCCTTTCCTGAGGAAACTGAGTACTTCTGATGTGCATCCTGAATTCCAAGATGATTTTTTTTCCACTGTGTTAGAACAGAGAACCACATGCATGCAGCACCATTAGAAAATTTCTGGCTACCTGCATCAGTAGAAGGCTTCTTTTCATAGTGCTTCCTCATTTAGAACTTTGTCTAAAAGCTGTGTTCCACCTCTGTGACCTCCATCGAATGTGTGAAATTTGACGCAATCCTACACAACCCATCTGCAAATCTCTGTTACAGCACACATCCAGACATCTCTACCTGACTTTAATAGACAAATTTCAGTTTCTCAAATATAGTGTATTGACTACAGTCATGACTCTATATGTCTACTCGCTTGCAGTATCCCCAGTAGGGTGATTTTTGTAAAACATGGTAAAAACAAAAAGCATTGCAAATTTTCTAGCTCTCGAAGAGCTGTTTTTTTCAATTTCTTCATAAAAAGTTTAAGATTTTGATTTCCTTATACTGTAGATAATCAGACAATGTTTTGAGTCACTGATTATTTGACAGCAGAGAGTTTGGAAGCATTTTCTATTTAGAATCTTTGCTGCTAAGTATGGTACTATTAAAAACATCTTGAGATTTAATGGTGCAAGGGCATTTGACTTGCAAGACTTCTAAGAATTTTGTATTTTGATGATTGTAATCAGTGTAGTAAATCATAGCTTGCCTACTAAGTGAAATGCTATGAAGTCACTGGAATACTTTGTGAAGTCTTCAGTTTGGGAGTTCTGTACTAGACTGAGTGATGTGAATTAAGGGGTTGATTTAACAAAATACTCAGCATGGCATTTTCTACAGTCTACTTTCTACATCTATTAAATGTCTCATTTTAACAAGTTAAATTCAATAATGGCTGTTGTGTGTTGGACTTCCAGAGAAGGTGCTGTAGTAACAATATGTATATATAGCTTTGTGATTTATGATCAGATCTTAATACTACCGAGCTACACTGAAGAAATTCTGTGCTCTTTCTGTGCTTCATTTGTATCTGCGAATGCTTATACATTAGCTTTTTCTTTCTATCCATTTTCACAGAAAAATGAAATCTATGTACATAATACTCATTTTCATAGCTTTTCACACCAATGCACTTGATAAGTAGTAACTGCTCTTTTCCTTACTTGCTCAGCTGTTTTGTTGATTAAAAAACTTAGGTAAGGATGACAAACTATCTAAAACCCTCCACAGCATTTTCCTCACTGCATGTGCTCTGCTTATCGTAGTCTCTTCAGACTGTTATTTTCTTCAAATTAACAATAGTTGTTTCCTACCTAAATTAGATATCCATACATTACAGTATAAAGGCAATATCCGAAAACCATACTCAGCTTATTTGAAAGTTGTCCTGCATATTAAGTGTAACTCAGGAAAGAACTTGGTCAGTTACCTAAGACCATGTATTTATAAATGAAATCACTGTGTTCTTTTGAAACAGTGTTCATATACATTTTATCTGTCTAAAAAGATGACAGCATTTAGAACCAGATGAGATTCTAGAGTATTTTCTAGACTGGTTTCAGATATAACTTAAATCTTGTGTTCCCTTTTTCTGTTGGCTTCTTGTAATGCGTTTCTGAGAGCTAACACCAATCACCCCCTTACTGTCCATGTGCCTTAGCATAGTTTCCAGGAGAATATGCTCCATGAT
Source organism: Psilopsiagon aurifrons (assembly GCA_025447955.1). Lineage (NCBI taxonomy): Eukaryota > Metazoa > Chordata > Aves > Psittaciformes > Psittacidae > Psilopsiagon > Psilopsiagon aurifrons. The sequence goes on along the minus strand of JAOEHY010008451.1, from coordinate 1,296 downwards.
TTTGCCAGGCACTGATGCAAGACTGACTGGCCTGTAGTTCCCTGGGTCTTCCTTTTTTGTGCTTTTGAAAATGGGGTTTATAGTTCGTATTTTCCAGTCAGCAGGAACTTCACTAGACTATCACTACTTCTCAAATACAAGGGACAGCAGCTTAGCAACTTCATCTACCAGTTCCCTCAGGACCTTCTAAGTTCCCATGGACTTGTGCACTTTCAGGTTCCTTAGATGATATCAAATCTTATCTTCTCTGTGGAGTAGATGCAAGTAACAAAAACTATGTTGAAAGATCTTTGAATTGCAGATGAATTGCACAATGTATAAAATAGAATCATGGAATAATATAGAATAGTCAGGGTTGGAAAAGACCTTAAGATCATCAAGTTCCAAACCCCCTGCCATGGGCAGGGATACCTCACACTAAACCATATCACTCAAGGCTATGTCCAGCCTGGTCTTCAACACCGCCAGGGATGGAACATTCACAACTTCCCTGTGCAACTCATTCCAGTGCCTCACCACCCTTACATTAAAGAATTTCTTCCTCATGTCCAATCTAAACTTCCCCTGTTTAAGTTTGAACCCGTTACCCCTTGTCCTATCACTATAGTCCCTAATGAAGAGTCCCTCCCCAGCATCCCTATACCCCCCCTTCAGATACAGGAAGGCTGCTATGAGGTCTCCATGCAGCCTTCTCTTCTCCAGGCTGAACAGACCCAACTCTCTCATCCTATCTTCATACGGGAGGTGCTCCAGTCCCCTGATCATCCTTGTGGCCCGCCTCTGGACTTGTTCCAACAGTTCCATGTCCTTTTTATGTCAAGAACTCCAGAACTGCACACAATACTCCCAAGTGAGGTCTCATGAGAGCAGAGTAGAGGAGCAGGATCACCTCTCTCTACCTGCTGGTTATGCTCTCTTTGATGCAGTCCAGGATGCGGTTGGCATTCTGGGCTGCAAGAGCACACTGCTGGCTCATGTTCATTTTTCCATCGACCAACACCACCAAATCCTTCTCTGCAGGGCTGCTCTCAATCTCTTCTCTGCCCAAACTGTAGCTGTGCCTCGGATTGCTCCGACCCAGGTGTAGGACCCTGTACTTGGCATAGTTAAACTTCATCAGGTTGGCATCAGCCCACCTCACAAGCATGTCAACGTCCCTCTCGATGGCATTCCTTCCCTCCAGCATATCAACTGAACCACCTGGCTTGGTGTTATCGGAAAACTTGCTGAGGGTGCACTCAATCCCACTGTCCATGTCACCAACAAAGATGTTGAACAAGACTGGTCCCAACACCG